>OY757931.1:35730090-35792590 GCA_963585895.1 Sepioteuthis lessoniana
ATTCAAAATCAAACAACTCATTTGAAGATTTGAACAAATCAAAGACAGAGAAGACTGACCCGAAGTCGCTGTCTCCTTTTTTCAAATATGTTTGAAAGTGAAAATGCCACACACACACACACACTCATGTATATATATATATATATATATACAGAGAGAGAGAGAGAGTGTGTGTAGTCGGATGGAAACTCAAACTTGGTTAAGTCATCACGATAAATTTATTTCGACGGAGAATATTACTATACTCTCCGTCTCGTCAGATGACTTTTTATATGCTTTTCTCGAAGTAACAGAAAAGGAAATGTGGAATTACAGTTCGTATTTAAAAAAAAATTAAAAAATTAAGAAATAAAAAAAATAAAAATAGAAATAAAGATAATTTAAATTCACAGGTGAGGGCAAACGGAGAGTATAGTAATATTCTCTGCCGAAGTGAATTCATAATGACGACTTAACCAAGTTTGAGTTTCTATCCGACTACACTATATACGCTCTGAATGTGAATTTTGTTATGTCCCAGCGAATGAATAAGGGATTAACAATAGCCATACATTGAGCACTCACATAGATTTATATAATATTCCTCATATAGTCTATAAATGAATAATCTACACACACTGTCTTTGGACGCTAACTGGATATTATATATATATATATATATATATATATATATATTCTAAGCTGAAGAAAGAACTTTCCAATGGGAGAAGAAGACCTATTTTGCAATGTTTGGAAGATAATTTTTATAAACCCTGCCTTCTCTGTGGTTCTAGCCTTTCTCTCGGGAGTTACTTGAGGAAACCGCAATGGATATCTTACACTTTCAATATTAGTTTCTTTGTTTAATGGCATATCAAACCTTGTAGTTCATTCATTTCCAAAGCCATCTTTGTATAAGAACTGTAGAGATACTATTTAACTCATAGCTGGAAAAGTATAAGCTGGCCCATACATTTTACAAAGAGTATTAAAATGAAGTGCAGTTTCTTAGAAGCAGCGGTCGTGTCGATACTGCTATATGGATGCAGCACATCGACCTTAACTAAACGTATAGAGAAAAAGCTTGACGAAATTACACATGAATGGCGCGAGCAATAATAAACAAGTCTTGGAGACACTACAAACCAGCAGCTGTACGGCCACTTACCACCCATCACGAAAACTATCAAAATTAGACGAACCAGACATGCGGGACACTGCTGAAGAAGTAGGGACGAGCTCATAAATGATGCACTCCTGTGGAACCTTTCACATGGACGAGCAAAGGCAGGACGTCCAGCTCGAACCTACATGCAGCAACTCTGTTCCGATATGGAATGTAGCCTTGAGGACCCGCCGGAAGCAATGGACAATAGGGAGATTTGTCGAGAGAGGGTCAGAGATATCCGTACTCATAGATAGCGTGATATGATGGTGATGGTTAGTCCAAAAGGGAACGTAATAGCGCGATGGGAATTCGAACTTGGTTCCTCTGATGTTGCACTTTAGTTCCTTAGCCACTACGCCATTGGAACTCCCCACCCAAGTGTACTTCGGCATTTATTTGCAATTATGTTATAATGACGTAAGTTATAACTGTGGGAGAATAAAAGTTATCGCCAACTTTGGTTTTATGATTTAGATAAAGATCTACTTTAATGAAAAAGCCAGCCATTGACGGCCATAACTTGTTGCTCTCGACAGAAGTCAAGAAATTTATTTCTCTTTTATTTTACACCATTTTCTATCAAATCGTTGTCAGTAATAGCTCCATGGTTGATAGCGCGGTTCAAGGATCACAAGATTATATTGTTCAATCGCTGTTTTCGTAAAGGACAAAGTTAATAATAATAAAAATAATAATAATAATAATAATAATAATAATAATAATAAATCGATTTGAAAAGAAAAGAAATCTTATTAAAGTCACCATTTTAATCTTTTTCTGAAATAGAACATACGTCCGTCTATCTCTCTTCATATATATATATATATATATAAGTAAGTAAAGTTAACGACCATAGTCGAGGGTGACCCGAGGGCTATATTTTCAATAGTTACTACACCGATGCATAGGGTAGGGGGCTACTCCTTTTCCTGGATATCTTCACTTTATCTTTGAGGTATCAAGTACTATTTTTTGAGTTTTTGGTATGACTTAACCTGATATTGAACCCCGGTTTCCCGGACCATTGGCGAACAGTCTACTCACACGGCCAATGAGTTGGTGAGAGCCCACGTGTCGTGGCTAACTTAGTTAGCAAGTTCAAACTCCAGTCGTACAATTACGATTACTTTCGAACGGTATAGGGAAACATATAAACCCCTAATCCCATCAGCTATGAGTTGAATAGCGTCACTACTATTCTTCTAAAAGGATTATTTTGACATTAAATAAACTATTTAATAAAGAAAACAAACTACATAAATTCTTTCAAAAAATCTTAACTTCTTTTATGATTTGAAATTCCTCACATGTTTGCCATTTCTGTTAATGAATCATGGGAATCTTTCCCAAATGGTTTCGGTAATGTTATATCTGTTTTTCTGATAAAGATGCACTCATAGAACTATTAACATTTTCTTCATCACCTATTGGATATTCGAAAAATATAACAGGAATGCAAAACTGGGAGAGACTATTTGAAATTATATCATGAAAATACTCCCATATGAGAGTTCACCTTTTTAATCACCCTGTGTGTTATTCACCTCATACTTTTCTAAATGACAGCAAATACTTTAAATATATCAATGAAAAAATAGTTTTTAAAGAGTCCAATCATGGTGCGAAAACACACATGAGACATAAAAGGATCATTAAATAAGTTTCCAGACTTTTTTTCGTATGGGCACTTTTATTGATACACATGAAACTCTAGTCCCCCTTTGAAGTAATCTCCTCCGGCTTCAATGCACTTGTTGTACCGTTCCAATAACTTCTGGAAGGCCCCATAGAAGTCCTCTTGTGTGAGCGTGTCACAGCCTCTTTCATCTCCTCAATTGTCTCATAACAACAGCCTCTGAGCTTAGGAAATAACCAAAAGTCACAGGAAACAAGGTCCTGACTATAGGGAGGATGGGGAAGAGTCTTAATGCCCATCTTGGTCAAAGAGTCTGTGACAAGGATGTAGTTGTGGACTGGTGCATTGTCCTTGTGGAAATGCCACTGAATCGATTTGAAGAGTGCTGGCCTCTTCTGACGGAATATCTTCCTTAACTCCCTTTAAACCTCAACATAGTAACCCTAACCCAAACCCTTTGGCTAATCAACTCTGGTGTATTGACTTCTTTATTCCTCCCACAGCTCTCATCATCCCTCACAGACTCCCTGCCCTCCTAGAATTTCTTATGCCACTCAAAAACTGGTGCTCGATTCATGCAAGATGGTCGAAAAGCAGTCTGAAGCATTCCATAAGTTTCTGTGGCATTTTTTCCAAGTTTAAAACACAATTTTATTGCATATGGTTCTTCTAAAGTGTCCTCACGTCCAGATTGCATTTTTTAAATTCACCAGCAGTGACAATCAGACTTTAGTAGGGTGTATTCCAGTTGCTGCCGTAGCTGTTCATTTGAACTTGGAATCTCATAGTGAATTTTCAAGAGTCAACGACAATTTAAATGCCTGTACAAAAAAGTCTGGAAACTTATTGAATGCACCTCGTATTTATTCAGTTTATCTAAGTCTATAATAAGAATATAGTCAATGAATGTAAATACCGTTATGAGTCTTTTAGTGGAATTAGTGTTGCAGCCACAATCACTGCAAACATTATTTAAGATTTTCACACCTAGTGTGGTGGGGATCGTGTGTGGGTACGTTTATGCGTATGTGTGTGAGTGTGCCGGTATTAACCCGACATGGATTAATCAAGTGCCACCTATTGATGCATGAAGTATCTTGGGAACTAGTGTTTAAATATGGTCCCAAGCTATAGGAAAATACCTAAACATATTGTTTTTTAGGGGGGCGGGGATAAAAACGGATGACAAGATCAACAATTATTTATAAGGTTAAGGAAAACACCTAAACTGTTACTCTGTACGTTATTTCGGTTGCTATCATCATCATCATCATCATGCAACACCATCAGCACTGATATCCCTGATTCTCTCTCACCACCCCTCCCTATCGTCTATTGCTTCTGGCAGGTTTTTAGGACTACATCCCGTATCGGCACAGAGCTGCTGTTTGTAGGTTCGAGCTGGTCGTCCTGGTTTGTGAAGGGGTCTACACTTATGAACTGGGGAAATGTATGAATCCATCTGTTCTCTCCTCGCCCTTATGCTTTCTGTAGATAGTAGGGCAGACTGGGTTCTTTAGCTTTGCGTTGGAAACCAGTCTAGGAAAGAAAAGCCCCGAATTTAAACCAGCCGCACCACGCTAAAAAACAACATACCTTGTGTCCCTTCCTGCAGTGGCGGTTGGGGTTGGGTTAGTACATATTGTTTTTTTTTGGGGGGGGGGATCGGGAGGGGGATAAAAACGGATGACAAGATCAACAATTATTTATAAGGTTAAGGAAAACACCTAAACTGTTACTCTGTACGTTATTTCGGTTGGTATCATCATCATCATCATGCAACACCATCAGCACTGATATCCCTGATCCTCTCACCACCCCTCCTTATCGTCTATTGCTTCTGGCAGGTTTTTAGGACTGCATCCCGTATCAGCACAGAGCTACTGTTAGTAGGTTCGAGCTGGTCGTCCTGGCTTGTGAAGGGGTCTATAGGAGTACAGCTCTGATGAAATCGTCCCTACTTCTCCAGCAGTGTCCCGCATGTCTGGTTCGTCTAACTTTGATAGTTTTCGTGATGGGTGGTAAGTGGCCGTACAGCTGCTGGTTTGTGGGGTGCTGCTTCCAGGACTTGTTTAATATTGCTCACAGAATTCTTGTGTAGTTACCGTCAAGCTTTTTTCTCCATACGTTTAGTTAGCGTCTATGTAGTGCATCCATATAGCAGTATCGACATGACCGCTGCTTTGAAGATAAAGCAGAAAGAAACTTAGGATAGGGTGGGGGGTTCTTCTGGCGGCCATGGGGCAGGAGCAACAGTATATTCTTCATAATTTGACCATCAATATAGAACACTAGGTGATATTCGAATGAATTAGAATACTTTGTTCCTCGGGGAGAGTCTATACCAATCACGGGAAAACTGTAATCTAGGGACCACTTGAGACACGCAGAGTTTTCTGAATGACATGCTATAAATATATATATATATATATATATATATATATATATATATATATATATATATATACACGTGGTTCGCCGTGTCCATATCCTACGATGATAATTATTACACTACATACGCTTTCTAAATAAAATATATATATATATATATATATATATATATATATATATATATATATATATATATATATATATATATATATATATATATATATATATATATATATGCAACTTTATTTAGAAGGCCTACGTAGAGTAATAGTTTTCATCGTAAGATATGGACTCGGCGAACCATGTTCTAATCCTGGATGAGTTTGCATATCATTATCAAGTTTGATAGCACCTAATTCCCCCAAAGTAGATGCTACCCATTGATATGATAAGGATTTATAACAATGACGAGAAACATAAAAAAAAGATTGCATGTCTTGGAAACTGATATATTAACAATTTCAAAAAATATTGATTTGATATCTTTAGCTCAAAGGATGCTTTTTTTAAAGGACGTGTTCTAAATGACTGCCATTGCGCCTGTCTTTGTAATAAATCATTATCGTATTAATGGGTTGCATCTTTTTTGAGACACCCTGTACTACCACTACTCTTTTACTAGGATGGCTTTGACACAGAATAACCCACGAAGATTGATATGCCATTAAACAAAGAAACTAACCCCAATCATTGATTAGGAGCGAACAGGTACGACCACTTCGGATCAACTTGAATCTGGGAATAATGGCAATGAAAAGGAACTTCAAAATCCTCAGATCTCCGGTTCTATCAGATACAGTTTAGTATTTATACTCGTTGTAAATTGGCTCCAAGAGTCGAGTTAGAATCTTGGAGGTAGATATTTACGTTTCACTTCACACTTATGAACTGGGGAAATGTATGAATTCATCTGTTCTCTCCTCGCCCTTACTCTTTCTGTAGATAGTAGGGCAGACTGGGTTCATTAGTTTTGCGTTGGAAACCAGTCTAGGAAAGAAAAGCCCCAAATTTAAACCAGCCGCACCACTCTAAAAAACAACATACCTCGTGTCACATCCTGCAGTGGCGGTTGGGGTTGGGTCAGTACATATTGTTTTGTTTTGTTTTTTGTCGGGGGATAAAAACGGATGACAAGATCAACAATTATTTAAAAGGTTAAGTGCAGTAGTAATTTTATAACTGTTGTCAAAAGACCCGGTGACCTGAGTTCAACCTCTGAACGTGACTGTTAATATTTCATATATCTCTGATAACCTTGGGAAATGTATCAATCCAACTATTCTCCATTCAGTTATGGATAAATACAGCGAAATGGGCTCTTTCATCTTTTTATAACAACCGATCTAGAAAGAAAACACTGGACTCAAACCTGTTAAACTCCACTTAGAAATTGATCTTGTGCTGCATCCTGCTCGTGTAGGTTGGGTAAATCTATCTATCTTTCTATCACCTAAGGATATAGACTTGTGGAACCAAGTTCAAATTCCAAATCTGTTAAGTCTTCGAGTTAATGGCCCAATTTAAAGAATATATCTATTTCTTCTCCCTTATAAAATTGTAGGACAGACTGGACTTCGAGCTTTTGTAGGGCAACCAATCAAGGAGAAGAAAAGCCTTTGCAGGGGAGGCTCATATCCCACTGCTGAGGATAAAGTCAGAGTATATCTAAACCTCCCTGGCTACGGAAAAATAAGTTAAGCATGGATTTATTGGTGGGCGATAGTGAATACCCCTACAGAGAGAAAAACAGAAAAATCTGACAGATTTTGTTTTTCTTTTTATATAAATCTTTGATTGATCTATCTTTATGAGTGTGTAACTAATGTGTTTTCGACGTTTTAGACCAGACACCAACTCCATGACTATCTCACGATTAATTTATCACTCTTGTTATGTGATTGAATTTTTACAACAATTTTCTCACAAACGCATTTTTTCCAAAATAAAGCGTTTCTTTTCTACTATTTAAACACTGAGATGACCTAATCGAATTTGCTTTACGGATATTGTATGTGGTATCGATCTATTGGCACAACATAATTTAAAATAAATACTTGGAATAAATCCTTGACTTCGATTTTAATTTGTCTTCTTTTTTTCTTCTTTTTTTCCATCTCATTTAAGGATCAGAATATTCGAGCTTTACGACGGCAAACGAAAGTTTCATAGCAACAAAGACTTGATTGGATTCAAATGTCACAGAAGATCAAGATAGACTTTGATTTATCGTCTTTTTTATAATAATCGATCAATCAATAATCGATTGCAAATACCATTAAATTTATGCAACGGATTATTGTTATCGGACTTGATAAAAATGGAGAATATTTTAGCCAACATAGATGCAATTACTAATATCAAAACCGATATACTGGGTATTTCAAAAATATTGATATCCTTTGTGATGTACAGGGCAGTCTTAAAAAATTTTGTATCATTTCGTAATGTAATTACTTTACCAACACTTGTTCCAATGGACTGAAATTTAAACAGCATGCGTAGAAACTATTCAAAATAAGAGAGAGAGAGAGAGAAAGAGAGAGAGAGAGAGAGAGAGAGAGAGTGTGTGTGTGTGTGTGTGTGAGAGAGAGAGGGAGAGAGAGAGAGAGAGAGAGGATTGAAGAAATTGCAATGAAGAAAAATTTTACTTGAAAAGTGTGTTTAATGATATTCGAGAAGAGTAGGTAAAAAATCTATATTTAAATTATGAATCCTGAAATCGGAGGCTAAAGTTTTAAATTACAATCTTCTGACACGTTTTTGGTTAAAGTGACCAGTTTAACTTCAACAGAGCGTGATATTTTTTAGATGTTAAAGCTGTTACTGTGCGAGACATTAAAACGAAAGAACAATGTGGTTTAGTTTAGATGGGTTTTATAACGTATCAGACCTTATAAATTATTTAATGAAAAATCATGTTTATATATATATATATATATATATATATATAGATAGATAGACAGATAGATAGATACAAAAACTGCCGCATAAATAGCAGTTTTCCTTCCAATGATGATGACCCTGGATTCAGATGATGACCCTGGGTTGAAGTATGGTTTCGAGACCGAAGCATCATTCCCACTAACCCAGTGTGACCTTGCAGTAGCTCACAATGCTACCAGACTTTATTGGATGGTGTTTGATCGGTACGAAGGCTATATCCGCTCAGATGCAGTTACAGTGTTGTTTTGGATTTTTTATAAATTTTCCCTCTTCTCTGCTGGTGAAAGTCTGAGTTTGATTAAAAATGTAGAGTTTGAGTTCGAAATAAAATCTCGACATCCAATCTCAAGAGGAAATATGTACGTTGAGCAGTCATTATTAACTCACTGCTCCCGCAGGTCTTCCTACTTTTCCAATTTTCTCTGACACACCAAGTCTATGTTGACCTCGAAAGGAATATTGTATTCAACAAGGATAACTTTCTTTGAATTAACTGTTTATTTCCTTATATGTACATACAGGGGACACATAAAGCTTCAAGAATTTTGTGGGAGAGGAGAAGAGAGCGGTCATACTATCACTCTCTTTGAATTAACTGACCAAATGAAGAGATCTTGACGTTGGCGAGTTGATGTTACTTCCGTTGGAAAAGCGAGTTGCCGATCTATGTCAGCAAAACCCGCAAGTGCGTGCAATCATCAAGGAATGTTGGTTTGTGCCTATTTCTATGTGGAGTTTTCGAAACGTTTCCTTCTTTGATAAACTATATACTTGTTTTTATACATAAAATTTTATTGGCAGTTTCACAACATTTTTTTCAATCTCAGCAATGATTCCTAAGATTTCAATTTGTCTACACCTGTAACTTATTAGGGAAAACTGAAATGCAGTTAGAACGTGTTTGAGAGTAGCAGTTTTCCCACAGTCTTTGCAAAAGTTGGATATACTTAATACCCCAGAGTTCTAAATTTACTAGTGAAGGTAATATGTCATAAACTGCCTTAACGAGGAAAATTAACTGTTTAGACTCCATTTGTGATGGCCCTGTCCTGAATGGGTTCTCCCACCTTGTCCATGCACCTTGTTGGGGTTGCACCACAGCCATGGCAAGATGCTTGCTTTCCTCAAAATGATTAATTTCTTCCAAAATCATTCTTGGTTTATTCTTTGTGATCTCTTTTGGCTACCATCGTTGTGGGTGAAGACCAAGTCCGGGTCTCCCATCTGCCACTGAGCCGATTACTTCTTTCATATATATATATATATATATATGTGTGTGTGTGTGTGTGTGTGTGTGTTTATGTGTGTGATTAAACAATATAGACATATTTTGTCTACACAGTTTAATATATCCATCGCTTCTGCAATTCAATATACACACACCTGATGATGGTCCAAGATCGGCAGAAAGTTCAAGGGTACTAAATAATTACGAGAGTTTCATTAACCAATCCTCGCCGGAAACCATAAAATCAATGCAGCAACTCGATAGGACATATACAAAATTGCGTAGACAAAAGATGTCTATATTTTTTAATCAAATCTTCATTAATGAAGAAATGCTGCCTAAATACACCCCCACATATACATATATGATTTATAAGCACATTTCCTAGAAAACAATTTTCAATAAGCCAAAGCCTTTTTTTTGCTTTCAATTGTTTTTAAGATGAGGAAGTCTATTTACAATTCATCATTTGTTTCATCATCATCATGATGTCTGACCCTCTCTCGCCACTTCTCCCTATCATTCATCGTCTCTGGCAGGTCTTCTGGGCTACATCCCGTATCCTCACATAGCTGCTATATGTATGTTCGAGCTGGTCATCCTGCTTTTGCCCGGCCATATGTGGGGGTCCAAAGGAGTACATCACTTATGAGCTCGTCCCTGCTTCTCCAGCAGTGTCCAGTATGTCTGGTTCGTCTAACTTGGATAGTTTTCGTGATGGGAGGCAGTTGGCCGTATAGTTGGTGCCTTGTGGGGTGTTGCTGCCAGGACTTGTTCAATACTGCTCGTAACATTCTTGTATCATTTGTTTAAACATTGTTAAATGTTTCAAGTTTTAATATGTAATACCAACTATCTAATTTAACATCAGTCACATGTTTGCACACAGATGGTCATGAATATATTAGTTGTTGGTGAATAGTTGTGTAGTTAATTTTATTTTTAAAAGAGTTAGAACTCAATTATTTGTACACTTGTATTGCTATTGTTTCTACACAGTTAACTAGATTCAATTGCAATCCAACATTAATATTTCTATTTAATAGTAATCATTTGTTTTCACACCTAGAAGTAGCTTCAAGTATTGATATTTAACACTAATTATTCTATTAAACAATATTCATTCATTTGAGGACAGTGAAATGTTTCCAAGTATTTCTATGTAATACCAGTAATTCTGTTTTGCAATCAGGCAAACGGTTTCAAGTATTCCCCACTCATAGTTTTATTTGCACACAGTTAATTGGTTCCAAGTATTGCAATGTAATACCTATAATTCTGTTTTGCAATCAGGCAAGCGGTTCAAGTATTCCCCACTCATAGTTTTATTTGCACACAGTTAATCGGTTCCAAGTATTGTTATATAATACCAATAATTTTGTTTTTCAATCAGGCAAACGGTTTCACATTATTCCCCACTCAGTGTTTTATGTGCACACAGTTAATTGGTTCCAAGTACTGATATGTAATACCAATAATTCTATTTTGCAATCAGGCAAACGGTGTCAAGTATTCCCCACTCATAGTTTTATTTGCACCCACTTAATTAGTTCCAAGTATTGCTATGTATATGTAACTATTCAATTAAATATATTTTATTTATTCACACAATGTTAAATAGTCAAAGATATCAGTTTCTAACAATTTAACCTAAATGATCAGAAATGGTAATAAAGAGGTACTCCACCTACCCCCAAACTTTAAAACTGGAGCCTCACCATCAGATGCAGTTTACCATCCTACTCAGTACACTGAAGGGTTTCAAGTATTGCTATCTAACACTAATAATTCTATTCAACATCATTCATTCGTTTCCTCATATTAAATCGTCTCTAGTCCCGTAAATAATTAAATAGTTCTGTTTGAACCATTGATGTTACCCCAACAGGAACTACCACTCCAGGTCAGTGATGACCAAGGGGTAATGGCTATGAAGGGATACTCTACATTCTCAAAAGTTCTAGAGTCGTAGCCACACCCTCAGATTGCTTTGTAAACTCCCGTAGGAGGGTCTTACCTTTCAGCAGATATGCAATAGGTTTATTCTATAGCCAAAGTTGATACGGACCACCACATTCTCTGAATTCGTTTATAGCAAACAGTATTTTAATCTCGCTGAAATATTTGTTCTATGGATATTCAAAATGGCAGCAAATAAAATAGAATCATCCAAGCTTGAACATAGGTGTGCCAACAAATTTTTGCAGGCAAAGAAGTGCAAAACATGCGAAATTTGCGGAAGAATGTGTCATTCTTATGGTAAGGGTTGTTTTAATCAAAAGAATTTTTACAAATGGGTTAAATTGCTTAAAGAAAGTTAAAATAGTTATGAAAATAAAGACAGGCCAGGCAAGCCCACTTTGGCAAGCAACCTGAAATAGTTGACTCAGTTAATTCAAACAGGTGACAGAAGAGTCAGAATAGAAGACATTTCTAAACAACTTGGAATTTCTCTGTGTACAGCGCACCAAATTGTGAATTATGACCTTTACTTTTTTAAAAACAGTTGACATTGGGTTCTCTAAATGTTGTCGCCAGTGCACAAAGCCACTTACAGTAGTAAGGATAAAGAACAGGTTTGATCGGTTACAGCTAACACATCCTTCTTGTAGTCCAGATCAGGCGATCTCTGAATTTCTCTTGTTTGGTCTTAGCAAAGTTTTCAAGAGATGATGAAAAAAATTGTAGTTTAAACAAATGGTTAAAATTAAGTTTATTGATGTTGAGGGAACACAAAAAGTGTTTTTTGATGGGAAAAATGTGTTTGACAAAAACGGAGGTTATATTGACAAAAAAGCAAAATTGTTTTTCCTGGGGGACACCTGAGTCTTGTTAATGCAAATTTCAACTTATTTAATGAATAATCCTTATATATATATATATATATATATATATATATATATATATATATATATATGATGCAGTGATATTTTACCACATATCATATCCCTGTTTGGGGTTTATTAACTATTAATTTAATCGATAGCATTTAATAAAACCTTTTAGCTTAAAATGTTTGATTACATAACATTACAAATAAAAAATACATTACATATGAAAGAATTATATAGATGTTGAATATTCGCTTCTACCGTGAACAAATAGTTAAAATTAAGTTCATAGATTTCTATGCTGACAGAACACAAAAGAGTGTTTTTAGATGGAAAATAAAGCGAAATTGTTTTTCCTGGAAGATATGTGAGTCGTGTTGTTGCAAATTTCACCTTATTTATTGAATAATCCATATATATATATATATATATATATATATATATATATATATATATATATATATATACAAACACACACGCACACGCACACGCAAATAAATATATATATATATATATATATATATGATGCAGTGATATTTTAACTCATATTATATCCCTGTTTGGGGTTGATTAACTGTTAATTTAATCGATAGCATTTAATAAAACCTTTTAGCTTAAAATGTTTGATTACATAACATTACAAATAAAAGATGCATTACAAATGAAAGAATTACAGAGAAAATATAGAATATTCATTTGTTTATTTACTTATAATCTGAGAGTTTTTAAATTCGATCACTGAAAGATCATCAAGTGCATCTCTTTGTCTTTAAGAAATATGCAATGAAGAACTTTGATATATTTCTTTTTAATTTTTCAAATTGTGTATGCCGGTATCATAGCTTTGTTGACGAGAAACTGATATGTTGCAGCATTAGGGTAGGAGACAGATAACACATCTCAATATTTTTTCTTGGGATTTTGGAACGCATTTATGATGTTTTGAAAGCCTTAAATCAAATATTAACATCTATTTTTCTCGATATTCTCTAGTTTTTTGAAATAATGTTAGCATCGATCAAACTATGTTTGGATCCTTTAAATTTTCAAGCTACCAAATACAAACTTTTTTTTTCTCGGTAACCAACTTTTACATGCAAAAATCGATATAATATGGGACCTAAATTATTTTAGTCAATGAAAGGTTGCTGCGCATTCTCCAAAGCTCCGACATTACTGAAGCCTCACCATCAGATTGCTTAGTGTCATATCGAGAATACTTATTGGTGTGGGGGAGTCTTATCCCTATGTAGAGAAGTAGTCGGTGTATTCCACAGTCCCAACTGACTGGGCTATAAGCTTTAATTGTATACTGTGGATTATTATTTTCAGTTAACCGAAACCATATAACCGTGTGCAAACTAATATTTGTTATCAAATTAACATAGTTAATCTAAACTAAATCATTAATATTAGATAGAAATATTTGAAACCATATACAATTTGTATTAACAGTGTATCATATTGACCTCCAACCTGGCCGAGCTGTCAAATAAGAAATGGACCTGTGTAAATATCAGGTGCATCCGGTCGAAGATATCAGGGGATCAGGGGACAACCTTGACTGTCGAAGGGTAGAATTGAGTGCGAATTGTGACGCTCGCAAGAAGTAGTTGGACGTCAAATTAGTATATAACCCCGGCGGCAGGAAGTTCAGATTAGTTGGAGAGAAGATTCTGGAATGAGAACCATGTCCCAGCAGAGGTTGGGCCCCAAGGCCCCCTGTTGAGCATCCCAGGAGAACGGGAAAGAAATGCTGCTATGGCCAGAAGAGTGGGGGTGAATATGTTGCAGTTCTGTTCAGTCTCCAACTCACCTTTCACACAGTAAAACCTTTCGTAACCCTTTCGAACCCTTTCAAATAGAGTGAGAGTTATATTTTTCTAAAGAACTGTGTCCGCTGGTCTTTATTGTGTTGAATATGTTTCTGCATGCATCTGCATATGAGTATGTTACAACAGAAATATTTTCACGATATAACTCTATTCAAACACATTATCAGAGAAAAATAAAACTGCAATTTAAAATGCAATGGAACATTGAAAATATAGTTATGATTGTAATCAGAAATTTACAAATAAGATCCATATTTTTATCATTAAGGTTTTTCGGACTGTTGTCTTCATCTTTATTGTTATTTCCACAACGTTTCGGTCGATAGGTCCACCGGCCTTCTTCTGGTGTTTGTCGACCTCGGGAACCTTCACGGAACTTCGAACTACGTCCTTTATTGAATCCGTGGGGGTCGCCTGTTCAGCAAGACACATAGCGTAACGGTTATAGGCGTTGGTTCCCTAGGCTTCTAAAGAGACAATGATCTGGAGGTTGAAGGTTCAATCGTGAGTGCAGGCGAGTAACAATACAGGAATACTTAACACTTGTATCCGGTTATGGCTAACCCCCGTGGATTCAATAAGGGTCGTAGCTGGAAGTAGCGTGAAGGTTCCCGAAGTCGACAAACACATGAAGAAGCCTGGAGGATATATCGGCCGAAGCGTTGTGAAAATAACAATAAAAATGAAGACAATAGTCTGAAATCCCTTAATTATTAAAATAATCAAGCTTTGTCTCTGAAATTTTGACAACAAATAAAATCGTATTGCGGTATTAAATAACCCAAAAGGATTCAATGTGTCATAAATTAAATAAACAAACGATTCAAATTTCGGCATAAAAGTACCCATGAGGAGTTGATATGCCATTATTCAATTACCCTCAACAGATGAATCACATTTTGGCGTTAGATAATCCATAAGGAGCAGATATGTCATTAATCAAATAGACTAAACATATGACTCAAATTTTGCCATTAAATAACCCAAGGAGTTTATATGCCGTTAAACAAACAAACCAAACTAAGAGATTTGTAGTCTTGTCAGCGACAGATTGCTGTCTAGGTGAGGCTATCTTTTGGCTGGTGAGAGAAAGACAAAACACGACTCACTTTTTAGTATTAGGATATTTCATTGTTTTATTTTCACTCAGTTCAGTCGTTCAGGTCCAGGAAGCAGGAAGTAATATACAATAGACGCTACGTGGCATCATCGTTCTTCTCAGATCTCTTGTTCTTCATTGTGTGTTCATACCCCAACCTTTAAAAAAAAACTGGGACCGAATCACGAAATGCTGTGATATACGAGAGAGAGCTGGAATATTCATTAGCTGAAAATTTCATATGATGACGTCATATCTGCTGTTGATTTTTTTAGCGATGAGGTTCAAGCACTGTAACACCTATGGATGAAAGTATGAACATCAAGGACGACTATGTTGAATAATAAACCATATTTAATCATATAGATATGTTACATAATACATAGATTGCCTATTTATTTTGTAAAGCAAGTGTAGAATTTAAAATCTCGGAATTCAAAAGTTAACTGGTAATTCGTAAGAAGAATAATAATGGAAAATAACCAGTGATATGAGAGACAAGACGTGGCCCCTTGGCTGTCCTTTTTAGCTGTTCTCTGATTGGTTGGTTAAGTCGTGAGAAAGAGTGAATTAGAGTAGTCCAGGTCGCTGTCACGAACGTACAGCTAAAATTGCTATTTTTTCAGCCGTGTGGTTGACATGGGAATTTGGGTAAATAAAAAAAGTCGAAAATCAAACAAAGTATTTGTATACATTTATAAGAACAGAAGAAAACACAAAAATCAAGATAAACCCAAGACCACGCAAAAAAGTCTCAGACAGAAGACCAGAGATCCGGCTAGATAGATAAGTGTAAGAAAAAGAATAAGGTGTATACGACGAGTATCTCGGACATTTGATCATATGAGTATATTGGTTAGTCGATTAACTTTTCAGCCATCCATTTTGGTGGGCGATGACTTTAGGGTCCTGTCCTCACTCTATAACAGGATTCTGCAGTACTGTATCACGCGTATCATGTTACAGTAGAATCTTGAACTTTACCGAATCATCTTTCTTTGGGAAACTTTTTTTTTTATCTATAATGAACCGGTATCATTCTTTACTTACTGCTACAACGTACGAGTATCCTTCACAAACTTATTTTAGCCGAGTTGCAAATCTGCAGAAGGGTAACACCCCACTTAACGAGTGTCCTAGATATCATATTTACCAACCTCTCTGCTCGGGCAGGATATGACACAAGGTCGATTTTTAAGCGGAGTTTAAGAGGTTTGAATTTAGAGTTTTTCCTTCTCGTAGACTAGTTGCCTCACCAAGGCTGAAGAACCTAGTCTGTCCTACTATTTACCCATAGCTGGAGGGAGAATAATTGGATTC
Source organism: Sepioteuthis lessoniana (assembly GCA_963585895.1). Lineage (NCBI taxonomy): Eukaryota > Metazoa > Mollusca > Cephalopoda > Myopsida > Loliginidae > Sepioteuthis > Sepioteuthis lessoniana. The sequence goes on from OY757931.1 coordinate 35,746,521, forward strand.
ATACCTGTCCCAAGGGTATTAGTGCTATGTGAAATGCATTCAGTCTCGTCCAGGATTTGAACTCGTGTCGCCGTGTCCAATTCCTATGACGATAACCATTACACCACGGGCACCTAGATATGACACTAAACAATCTGATGGTGAGTCTCCAGTAATTCCGGAGCTTTGGAGAGTAAAGAGAACTATTTCTTTGCCATCGCTTCCAGGTCGACTCGGATCTGAAGTGGTATAGATAATTAATGTTTAGTTGAATTGTTAGTGATACACAGCTATACTTGAAACTACTTAACTGTGAGCGTAGAAAATGAGCTAAGCATTGTTTAAAAATTTTATTAACAAAATGTGTTTACGAATGATACACATTTAACATATGATATAAAGAGGATTTGGCATTAAATAACCGACAATGGTTCATATGCCATAAAAACCAACCAAACCAAATCATATATATTAATATATATGAATAAAGAGGATTTAGCATTAAATAACCTACAAGAGTTGATATACCATAAACCCCATCCAAAACAACTCATATATATTTAATATATACGTATAAAAATAATATGACATTAAATGACCTACAATGATTGATATGGCATAAAATCCAACCAAACCAAATCATGTATATTAATATATATGTATAAAGAGGATTTGGCATTAAATAACCTACAACTGTTCATATGCTATAAAAACCCAACCAAACCAAAAGGTTATTTAGGATGGCTACTCCTGAAGAATTTAATTTGAGATCTTGGGATTGAGGGAGCTGTCGGCAAGATGAGTTCCAATTCTGGGACCCGTTGAAAAAAGTTGAAATTTTAAGGGTTGATACTTCTGTCTCTCCGACACCTACAGAATAAGCTTGGTCTAACAACCATCAAAAACTACTCAATGGATTTGAAATTGGGAGCGAGGCTTTGAGAGTAAGGATATTCAATGGAGTGTTTTTCTTTACCCTGATGTATTTCCTATATTCGTGTTGTGTGGTAGGGCGTAATGTCTTACTATAAGCTTTTCTCGTAAAAAACTTACGATATGATAAGGTATCTGGTTTTCTGTGTTGAGAGAGTTAGTAAACAACACAGGATCTTCCAAATGAATGATTGGACCCAGTTGTCCTAACCAGAAATGTACAGAAAATGCCACTATTTTTTTCTTTCCTTACATTGCCCAGTCAGCTGGGGCTGTAGAATTCACTGACTGCACCTCTGCAGAGGGGTAAGACCCTCCCCCCAACGAGTGTCCTGAAATGACACTAAACAATCTGATGGTGAGGTTCCAGCAGTGCTAGTGCTTTGGAGAATGCGGAGTACCCCTTCATTGCCAACTCTGGCCCGGAGTGGTAGCACCTGATAGGGCCCTATCTATAGGTTAAGTAGAACTAACAGCACACTTATGCTAAAATGAATTGAGTAAACTGAATAGCTTGAAATAGAAACGTTTTTGACAATTAAACCGTACTTACACTTAAACTGCGTGCTTAACTGAATTATTTCAAATAGAACTGTTTTTCGACATTAAACTGAACTGTTTTCAATTGAACAGATTATTTACATAAAAATGGATTTGGCGTTAAATAACCTACAAAGGTTGATATGCTATCCAAACCAAACCAAACCAAACCAAACCAAACCATCTTTCCTTACAGTGTATCCTGCTACCATCGATATTCTTTGATAATGACGCACACATACGGTTTCAACTGAATTATAGCTGCTATCGTCAGGGGGATTGGAATCGGTGACATTTTGGGAATTTTGAAGAAAGTTAGTAAAGTTGAGAACTGGACACCGAACGAGAAGGGTTGACTTTCGCTTGCTCGCGGAGGCCTTGGGCAGGTGTCGCACGAGATGGTGGGGGGGCATATGAAAAAGCCAGAATAGAAAAAAATGTGTATCTCTCTCCTTATGTCGAAGAACCTTTAAACTCAAAGGTAATAAAAAAAGTTTCGTACCTGAACTGAGAAGTCGTAAGTGTTTTTCGTGTTTCGAGATTCATATGTTCTATCTTTATGGACATGCGATGTACGGTTCACACATAGCCATATCATGGCTATGGTACACCAAGACAAGCTTGTCCGTGTGTCACTTTGCGTTACTCTAATTAGGAAACGAATAGATGCATCTGTTCTCCTTCCAACTATGAGTAAATAGTCGGGCAGCCTGAATTTTCTCCTTCGGTAATGCATTCGGCAACTCGAGTTCAATTCCTGGACGAACTTATTCATGTATCCCTTTGTGATAGTGGTGTAATGGTTATCGTCACAGGATATGGATACGGCGATACGAGTTCAATTCCTGGACAAGACTGATTGCATTTCACATAGCACTAATACTCTTGGGAAAGGTATGAATCCAATTATTCTCCCTCCAGCTATGGATAAATAGTAGGGCAAACTAGGGTCTTCAGCCTTGGTGAGGCAACTAGTCTAGGAGAAGGAAAACTTTGAATTCAAACCTCTTAAACTCCGCTTAAAAAATTGACCTTGTGTCATATCCTGCCCAAGCGGAGGGGTTGGGTAAATAGGATCCCTTTGCGATAGTGTTATTTGAAAAGGCATGAATTCTTCTGTTCCCTTCCCCCTATGGGTAAATAATTGGGCAGACTGGGTTCTTCAATAAGGCAAACGGTCTATTTAACCGGATCAGAGTTGAGTTTGGAGTAATGATTATAACGGCTACTCTACACTCCACAAACCTCCAGAACGGGAGTCACATCAATGGATATAATATAGTGTCATACCGAGAATACGTCCTAGTATAATAGTTTTCCTTGCAGGAAATGGAATCTGCGACCTAAGTTCGAATCCTAGAGTAAGCTGATTGTGTTTCACTTCACGCTAGCACCTTTGGGAAAGGCGTGAATCGATCCGATCTTCCTCGAGTTGTGGCTTAATAGTAGGGTAAACTGGATTCTTTAACCTCGTTAAGGCGACCTCTTGAGAAGGAAATCTCTAAAGGATTGACCTTGTTTAGAGTGAATAAGTCCCAAAAATTCACTCTAAACTGTCCAGCAGGACACATAGCGTAACAGTTATAGCCGTTGGGTCCCTAAGCTTCTAAGGAGAAAATCATCTGAAAGTTGCATGTTCAATCCTGACTGCAGGCGAGTAACAATACAGGAAGATTTAAAACTTGTACCCGATTATGGCTAACGGAATCAGAACAGGCGACCCCCGTGGATTCAATAAAGGACGTAGCTCGAAGTTCCGTGAAGGTTCCCGAGGTCGACAAACACCTGAAGAAGCCCGGAGGACATATCGGCCGAAATGTTGTGGAAATAACAATAAAGATGAAAACGAAAGTCCGAAAACCCTTAATGATAAAAATAGCAAAACTTTCTTAAAAATCTCTAACCAAGAACATGAATATGTCGCGCTCCAAAAATAAATAAAGCTCTTATATGCATTTTACTATTTAAATTTTGTATAAAAAGATGTCGCGATTTTTGCTGTTCGATACGCTTTCGTTCATAACTTCCTTACTTTCTTCTCTGTCTCTCTCTCGTTCTCTCTCTCTCTCTCTCTCTCTCTCTCTCTCTGTGTCTCTCTCTCTCTCTCTCTGCCTTTCTGTCTCTGTCTCTCATATTTTGGATTTGTGCTGTACTTTCTTTCATTCCTCTCCAATTTTCTCTTTGCTTCTCTACTCTTCTCTTCTCGTCTGTCTGTCTGTCTGTCTGTCTGTTTCTGTCTCTCTGTCTCTCTGTCTCTGTCTCTGTCTCTCTCTCTCTCTTTACTTTTGATTTGTGGTGCACTTTCTTTCATTCCTCTCCTATTTTCTCTTTATTTATTTTCTATTCTCCTTTTTTCTCACCCCCCTCTCTCTCTCTCTCTCTCTCTCGTCTCTTTTTGATTTGTGCAACACTTTCTTTTATCCCTCTCCTATTTCTTGTTTATTTCTCTTCTCTTCTCTTTTCTCTCTCACTCTCTTTCTCTTCCTCACTCTTTCTCTCTCACTCCCCTCTTTTTTATTTGTGCTACACTTTCTTTTATCCCTCTCTTAATTTCTCTTTGCTTCTTCTCTGTCTGTCTGGCTTTATGTCTGTCTAACTGTCTGTCTGTCTCTCCTTCTTTTCCTTCTCAATTTTTTGTCGTCTTATTTTGTGCCTTTTTTGATTTTTATCTTTTTTCTTTCTTTCTTTTTTTCTTTCTTTCTTTCTTTCTTTTATTCTTTCCGTTTCTTTCTTTCTTTCCGTTTCTTTTTTTCATTTCTTCTTTCTTCATTTATTCATTCATAATGTCACCAAGTACAATTTTCCACAGGAACCAGATTATACGCTTACATTCTGAAACACATCTCTTCCGATGATTAATTATAGGGATTTTTTTTTCTTTTTCTCGACGTACATTATTTAGAGCCTTATAGGCTTCCGTATAATGTGAAAGCTTGCAAAACCTAAACATTTTACGTTTGACTCCTTGGAATCTAGTTCAGATCAATCCCAGCATGCCTTTTTGTTCGTTACACTCATCAACGGTGTGCAGTGAAGCAAGCAGAAATAAATAATAATAAAAAAATTACTTCTTTATATTCCCACTTTCCTTACAGATAAAAAGAAAAAGAAAGAGAAAAAAAAAAGAAACAAGGAACACCACGTTATGGAAGAAGAACTTGAAATTATCATTTTGATTGACTGATTTTTGTCCGTCCTTCACAAAATGACATAAACTGCGTAGGCAGACAGTAATCTCTTTTGCAAAACAAAATAAAACAGTAGAAACACAAACAACTAATAGAAGAAAAAAAAATAAAGAAAAAAAGAGAGAAGGGATCGTTTACGCCATATTTGAAAAGAAGCATCGAATTTCTTTACGTAAAAATAAGTTAATAAATTAACTCTACCTTTCTAAGCTTCAACTTTTCTGATTTTTTGAAAAATTTATTTGTTTTTATCGTATTATTTTATTATGTTACACACACACACACACACACACACACACACACACACACATATATATATATATATATATATATATATATATATATATATATATATATATAATTTGATTTAATTCTTTTTCATTCCTTCATTTTATTTGCTAAGATATATGCCGTCAAGGTCGGGATTTAAAAGTCAGGGTACATTGTCCCCGTTAAAGTTTTGGAGTATGCTGCTTTTCTATCAAATCATGATATACATCCAGTAAATTGCACTGAATAAGGTGACCTTTTGGTTCTGTAAAAAATCATAATATTAAATTGACAGAAAATTGTGCCATCTAAGTCGAACTTTTTGGCCTGAAAAAATATCTAATATTCTTGGGGTCTGTCCTTCACAATACGAAACATATTAGGCAGGGCTATTTTACCAGCAGCTATTGTAAAGAATTTTATTTTAGCCGTGCTGTATAAGTCAGTCCCTAATTTTATAGAAATATTTTCAGGAGTAAAAGAAGCGACTGACTGTTCAGCGGACTGTTTGGCATTCGTGCCGGACGGTCAATGTTCCATGACAGACTTGAGGCCGAAAAGCCCTCGGCTTCGGCTGGGCAACCTTCGAGTGGGCGAGATGCATCAATGACACCTTTGTCACCCTCGTATAGCACTGGGCCTTCCAGTTCAGTTTAAGCTATAATCAGGCATTCGTGCCTGGACCAAGATTTGGATCCAAGACCAGCTTGACTTATTGCACTAAGTGGGCCGATAACCAGCATAGCCAAGCAGGGCTCGAGCCTCGGCTCGTACCTGACCTTCCCCTCCCCTAATCCCTCACTATAATCGACCTTTGGCTCATTGACCTTTTGTCTGGTGGGAGGCAGAGACAAATATAGAGTTAAAAAAACACTTGTACGCCACAATTAATTGTACGTATAAATCACCATAACATTTCGTGTCATTGATTAATTGACTGATTAATTGAGTTTAACGGTATATCAACCCATACAGGAATATTTTACGCCCAAAGATTAGGGAATCGTGTCCATTCTATGATAACAGTCATATGTTTTTAACACAGTTAAAAGTTATCAAGAATTCCTATCGGATAATTTGTCCTCACTTGCATAGTTTAAATTATTTCTAACAAATACTAATAATTTGGACGGTTGGTTGTTTCGTTATAAGGTGTATCAACCCTTTCCAGGACATTTGACACCGAACGAAGTCATTTTGATAAAATTTTGTATGTTTGGTTTATTTGGTTTTATGGTATATCAACTATTGTAGGTTATTTAATGCCTAATCCTTTTAGCATAAGTAAGCAATTTAAATGCCCAAAACCTTCTATTTCAAACAATTCAGTTTAGCATAAGCACACAGTTTTGTTCTATATGACCCACATATAGGACCCTATCAGGTGCTATTATTCCGGGCTGAAGTGGACCTTGGAGCAATGGCAATGAAGGGGTACTCCGAATTACCCAAAGGTTCAGCATCACTGTAGCCTAACCATCAGATTGTTAAGTACCATATCAAGGACACGTTTTGGGTGGGAGTCCTACCCCTCTGTAGAGATGAAGACGGTGTATTCTACGGTCTCCCCCAGCAGACTGAACAAACTGATATTTTGTAAACTATTATATAATTTCAAGTAACTTTTACAATACAATAATAACAATTTGAACACATTCATATGGCTTCACACATTCTTATCCGTCGCTAATACTTAAAAAAAAAATCTATTTTTAGCTGAGTCGGCTGGGGCTGTAGAATACACCGACTGCATCCCAGCAAAGGAGTAAGAACCTCGCAACAACGAGTACCCTAGATATAACATTAAACAATGTATACATATATATATAATAAACAATATATATATGATATACAATATATATAATATACAATATATATGTGTATATATATATATATATATATATATGCATATATATACATATATACACATATATATAAACAAATGATAATAACATATATATATATATATATATATATACACACTCACACACAAGCACACACACACACACACACACATATATATATATATATATATATATACATATATCCAAATGGGATAGTGACCTAAGATGATTGACTTTGACACTGTAGTAATCGAGTTCGCACTCCAGTCGTGTTATTACATCCACTTTCGGTTTAATACCATCGGAAATGTTATGAACTTTCTTATCTCATCATCATCATCATCATCAAGTCGCGCCGCTAGCCTGTAATTCTTGACTGTCTCTCGCTATCCGTTCCTATCATCTATCGCTCTCTATTTAGTCTTCCAAACTACATCCCGAGTCTGCTTAGAGATGATGCCAATAGGTTCTTTTTGGTCGGCCTGCACACACTCGTCCATGTGTAGGGGTCCATAGAGGAACGTCATTCATGAGTTCATCCTTGCTTCTTCGGCAGTATTCTTTACCTCTTGTTCATCTCACTTTGATGGTCTTTTAGATGGGAGATAATTGATTGCACCGCTGCAGTTTTGCAGGTTGTAGCTTCCCAGATTTCTTTAAGTCAACTCTTAGCATTTTTGAGTAGTTCCCATCTAGCTTTTTGTCAAAGTCTTTTTTTGCGTCCATGTGGTGCAGCCATACAGTATTATTGACACTGCCACTGTATGGAAGAATTCTCGTTTTATTTTATCTCATAGATCAGATTTCCGTATAATCGATAACCTATCAATAGTAGTCCACACCTTCACCAGGCGTATATTAATATAACTTTCAGTCGATAAGACATGACTGCCGAGGTACTCGATCCTCTCTACTAATTTAGAGGCTCGCCGCTGAGAGTGAGGATAGCTCTTTCTCGTCTATAATTCATATACTCTATTTTATTTGCTTTCACGTGGTGGCCAATGGCTTCTGCGGCATTATACAGGCTTTGCAGCAGGGATTCGGCTTGGGTAGGTGGATTTGCAAGAAGCTCTAGATCATCTTCATAGTCTGCGTCTGCTATAGTTTCTACTGGATATCATCTGCTTCTTACTAATTTTAATGTAAAGCCATTTTCTTTTATTAGATCGATCGACGTTCGAAGAGCATACCCAAGGTCAAATATAAATAAATATGGAGCTAAAGTATCGCATTGCAAAGCTCCAGCAATAATGTCGAAGAAGTAAGTGTCTCTATCAGGTGAATGAACCTTCACTTTCATGTTTATATAAAGCATCATTGTGGCTGTAACATGTTTTTGGGAGACATTATGCTAGAAATGTTTGCACCATCTTCCCTGTGTAAAGAATTAAATGCCTCAGAGAAACCTACAAACAATAGTGTTGCCTTGAGATATTTTGCACGAACTCCTTCGATGAATCGGATCTGTCGGAACCAGTGAAGTTCTTGATCGATTTCTTCAAAAACTATTCTGATTTTTCCAAAGAATTTTCTCAATTTGAGGTATGATACGGCTGAGAAGCTGATAGATATATATATCAGCAGCTACCACAGCTATTTTAGGATGGCTTTGGCATTGAATAACTTACGAAAGTTGATGCGCCTTTAAACAAAGAAAGAAAACCAATTCATCACACCATTTAACCTCCCTTGTGTAATCTATTCCTTGTGGATATTCATCAATTATATATACCTGTTATACAGGCATCTTGCCCGTCGTCGTTTCTCGCTGTCATCTTCTTTACCCGACCCCAATGTCGTTCTGTACCTTTTTCCTCGTTTGATTTCTTTGCCGAGATGAACAACAACACTACTTCCTCTTTTGTTAAAATTACCAACTCATTTCATATTTTTTACCAACTCTGCTTTCAAATTTAATTTAGCGGTGACCAGTCGAAGTAACAAGACCTAATTTTCCATGTATGGGCAACATGGTCTAAGCGCTACCGACTTGCATAGGGAGTAAGTTACATATATATTAACCCAACCCCTCCACATGAGGATGCGACACAAAGTCATTTTTTTACTGGGCTTAGCAGGTTTTAAGTCATAGCTTTCCTTCTCCAAAAGTGTTTTCCATACTACGATTAAATAACCCTAACTGCTCAAGTAATTACCCATAACTAGAAAGAGAATAGTAAGATTCCCACATTTCCCAAAGTTCATTGCGCTATATAAAAATAGCAACAACCACATCCAGGATTTGAACAGGAATCGCTGTGTTCATATCTAACGCCTGTAACCATTACATCACGAACGCCCCTCTTTTGCTAAGGATGATATTTAATTAAATTTCGTCTATTGGGAGGAGCACCGGGAGTGTAATGTTTAATGTAATGGACTGAGATAGGTAGGTAGATAATTGCTGATTGAGATAGATAGATAGATATCAACTGAGATAAATCGATATATAGACCTGAAATGAAGGAGAGGTAAGTATATAGATAAGTAGATAGAAAGATATCAATCGATAGAGATAGGTAGATAGATATTGATCAACTGAGATAGATAGATAGATAGATAGATAGATAGATAGATAGATAGATAGAAATCAATTGAGATAAATCGATATATTGAACTAAGTCGACGGAAAGATAAGTAGAGAAATAAATAGAAAGATATCCATCGACTGAGATAGATAGATAGATAGATAGATAGATAGATAAGGATCGACTGCATCATATATATATATATATATAAATATATATATATATATATATATATATATATATATATATATATATATATATATATATATATATATATATATGAAGAAACATAGAAAAAGACGTAGTTGGAAAGAGAGAGAAAAAGAATTGGAATAGAGTACATGAAGCCAATGTTCTGCAGTATCAATTTTTATACAATTCCTTGTCGCTATGTGTAGAATTTTTTCAGATAATAGATTTTAGCGTTTCAGCACAAGTGAAACTGACATACAGTGAATAAGCACATGAGTAAATATCAGGATTCTGCAAGAAAATAAAAGCAAAATCTAGAATGTATTATAGAAATGCATTGAAAATCAAGCTGACAGCTCTCAGAAATAAATGCAAACATTATTGATAGAATATTTTTTCTTCTTGGTGTAAATACGCTGTTGATGCTTTTACTGTAGAAATGCAGTATGTGCAAAGATGTAATTTTCGGTAGTTAATAGTTAATGTAATCGTTACTGAAAATAACTGTGTTGTTACATAATAGCAGACAAAAATATATGCATGCATAAAATTTTGATTTAAGCGCGTGGCGTAACAATTTTCATCTTTACGCTAAATCGTTTATTAAGCATGATAGACTAGTAAAATCAATCCACTGAGAACTGTGCAAAATTTTAGAATTTACCTGGCTGAGAAATAGTTTATATATATATATATATATATATATATATATATATATATATATATATATATGTATATATATATATATATGCGTGTCTGTGTGTGCGAGTTTATATATATACATATGTATATATATGGTACGGTCTGAGGCTTTGGTCACAGACTGTACCCTCTAATATATATATATATATATATATATATATATATATATATATATATATTTCTCTACGTAAATGCTCTATCATTAATATTAACTACTATTTAGCAATACTGCAACATTTGGTCCTCCATTTAGTCAACAAGTGAGTTAGTAGGAACCATTAACTTATTTTATTAAATATATATATATATATATATATATATATATATATATATATATATATATATCCCTCCGAACGACCAGCATGCGACGCAAAGTCAATTTTAAGAAGATTTTAACAAGTTTAAATTCATAGTTTTCAATTTCCTAGACTGGGTGCCACTCCAAGGTTAAAGACCATAGTCTGTTCTACTATTTGCCTATAGTTTTGGGGAGAATAACTGGATTTATACATCTCCCAAGTTTATTAGCACGATGTGAAATGCAAACAGCGTGGACCAAAATTTGAACCAGGGTCACCGTGTTCATTTCCATTGATCGTAGCCATTACACCTTGAACATATATATGTTATATAATAGATTGTATAGATTCATTATTGAGATGTATTGTAGGTAATTTATATAAGTATAACCGATAAGCGAGTGGAGAGAAAGCGCAAACTGTCACTCGTTGTGAGTGATGGACCTTAGTGGGAATTTCAATCTATGGCTATGATTGGGTGGAGAAGTCACATGATCAGACGACAATGGGAAAATAGTTGGAACATTTAGTTGGATTTGCGACGTCAATAAACACCTGTGTATTAGCAGGTGTGCATAATTTTTCCGTCCATTGAACCACTCGCCAATGTCTACGGTTATTATGTATAGAAGAAATAATAAGTTCAGATGTGCACGAAAGTAGACTGTTGATTTTCTTCCAGGCCAGAAATATTCTCCGAATTCAAGGCATGAGCCATTAAAAACAAATGGAAGACAAGACGAAAAGCTACCATCGTACGAAGAAGAGTTGGTTGGTTAGTTAGTTTTTAGTTTTACACCGTCTCAACTATTTTTGGGTCATTTAACTCCGAATAAAATAACATACAATTCAGTTTAGCACAAATATAGTTTTGTTTTTTAAACAGTTAAATGTCAAAACAGTTCTATTTTAAACAATTCAGTTTAGCATTAATGAACAATTTTAATGTCAAAAACAGTTCTATTTCAAACATTTCGGCTTTGCATAAGTAAACAGTTAAGTTCTATTAAAAATAAAGCAATTATATTTCATACAGTTGAGTCTAGAAAAATTACGTAGTTTTCATGTCAAAAACACAAACAATTCCGTTTAGCATAAATACAGTTTCAATGTCAAAAACAGTTCTATTTCAAACAATTCAGGTTAGCATATTAAAACAGTTGCATTTAAAACAATTCAATCCAGCACAAGTACGCAGTCTAAATGTCAAAACAGTTCTATTTCAAGCAATTCAATTTAGCACAAGTACACAGTTTAGTTCTATTTGACCCATAGATAGGACACTATCAGGTGCAACCACTCTGGGACAGAGTTAACCTGGGAGAGAAAGCAATGAAGCATTACTGAAGCCTCACCATCAAATTATTTAGTGTTATATCCTGGATAGCCGTGTGGGGGGTAATGTCTTACCCCTCTGCAGCGTAGCAATCGGTGTATTCTACAGCGCCAGCTGACTGGGCAAAGGAGGAAGTCATCTGAGCATGTAACATATATTACAAATCAGAATCTGTTCTGGAAAATGAGACTAATGTAATTCTCTTTTACTCTAAGATACAAATGGATCACCAAATCCGATTCAGAAGACTAGACATTATATTAATCAAGAGTATTAGAAAAGACTTGTCCTTTTGTGGATTTTGACGTATCAGCGGGTTACAGAGTTAAAAGATAAGAAATACTATGACCTTGCCAGAGAGCTGAAAAAAGCTGTGGAAAATGAAAGAGAGAATGATACTTATTGTTATCAGTTCCTTTGTACTGGTTCTCAGGGGCTTGTAAACGAGATAAGAAGAATCACAGATAAGAGGAAGAATCAAAACAATTCAAAGGAAAGTACTGCTGAGATCAACAAGAATACTTTGAAAAGTCTGGGAGACCCAAGGTTACGTGATGTCAATCAGACTATATTTTTTTAAAAATACCAGTTAAAACTAGTGGGAAAACTCCGCAAGGATAAAAATTATCCATATTAACAAAAATATGCACACTTTGTGTTCAAGTTTTATGCCTTAGTGTAATAAAACGTTATATTGAATTAAAAAAAAAACAAGACAAATGAAGCTAAAAAAGAATGCATATAAAAAAGAATACACTTATTTTTATTTTTGTTTGGTTTTGTTGGGTTTTAATGGCATATCAACCATTGTAGTTTGTTCAACGCCAAACCCTCTTCATTAATATATATTAAATATATATGGTTTTGTTTATTTAGGTTTGATGGCATATCGACCATTGTTTGTTATTTAATGCCAAATTCTGTATATACATATATAGTAAATATATATGATTTGGTTTGATTGGGGTTTAATGGCATATCAGCCATTGCAGGTTATCTAATGATTGGACTAACAAATCGCTTGGAGAAAAAGTTAGATGTGAACTAAATACTATCTTGAACAAATCCTAGAAGCAACACCCTACGAAGCTGCAGCAGTACGGTCACTTGCCTCCAATCACTATAACCACCAAAGTAATACGAACAAGATAGCAGGACACTGCTGTAATCGTAAGAACGGTCTCATAAGTACAGCTCTCTTATGGATTCCGACACATTGACACGCAACTGTTGGCTGACCAGCAAGGACTTACATAGATCAGCTCTGTGCAAACAATGGGTATAGTCTAAAAAAATAGTCATGGCAATTAGGTAAATGGATACAGAAAGATTCAAGCGTTGATTATTATTATTTACTCCTCTAGAGTTTTTCACATCAGTATTAGCTGATGGTTTTTCACTGGAGTTTGAGTGACAGCGAGTCTCCTCAAGTCTGCAGGACTTGTCTCAGGATTTTGGCCGTTCTTAGCAATGCTGTCGTTTGGATAGTCTCTACCCATCCGCCAACTTCCAAGTCCTTTAGGCCTTTTAATAATCCTTTAGTTATTGTGCCTAAGGCATCAATCACAATTGGCACAATCGTTACTTTCATGTTCCGCAGTTTTTTTAATTCTCTAGCAAGGTCGAGGTACTTATCCTTCTTTTCACTTTCCTTCAGATTTATTCTGTGGTCCGCCGGGACAGCAAAGTCAACAATTTTTCAGATTCTCTTTCTTTTGTTGATTATTATGAGGTCTGGTCTTCTGCCGGGATTAGGTGATCCGTTTGTACGTTAAAGTCCCATAGGAGTTTATGCGAGTCATTTTCTAGGACAGGCGCCGGGTTGTGCATATACCATTTGTTTGTATGTTTTAATTGAAATTTCCTGCACATTTCCCAGTGGATATTATTATTATTATTATTATTATTATTATTATTATTATTAATATGTCAAGACAAAAATTGATTATACACTGAAGCATAGAAAGTGTAGATTATTTGATGATACAGATGAAAGGATCAAAGACATAATAAACAAATGCATCAAATTAACACAAAAGCAATGCAAGTGTAGGCATGCCTGGGTTGGAACAGTGATTCACTGAGAATTGTTCAAGAGATTAAAATTCGATCAGACCGATCTAAAGATAAGACGCATAAAATTATCTAAGATATATACTGATCATCCTATCTCCCGTAGAAGCCCAGACCTTGTATGAATTAACAAGTAGGAAAGAAATTGTCATCAGGTGAAAAAAAGAAAACAAATGCGTGGCTCTTGCCTGAAAGCTGAAGAACATGAAAGTGACATTTATACCAATTGTCGTTGAGGCATTTGCGGCCGTTTCCTAACCCATGGAAAAAAGAAAAGGAGAAATGAATACGTGATGAAGTAATCATATACCACTAATGAGTCTTGTGACCGGTTGTATGACAAATAACAAAGGGTCCATACCGGTCAGTATGAGAAACTCTCAGACGACATTTGGGGAAATTCTATAATGACTCAATTAATTATTAACAGACAGAGGACAATAAGCGACTTACATTTCGCAGCTGGGACATTTGCTTGGACGGGTCCCCGAAAAGCTTGGAAAGAAGATCGGAAGATTTATAAATGGGACGACGAATTGAAACCATCAGCCAAAATATGAAGAAGAGTCCTGGTGAGCTGAGGAGACTTGCTGATATTCAGATTCCAGTGAAAAAGCATCTGCTAACGCACGTGTGAAAAACTCGCTAAGAGTAAAATAATAATAAAGAAGAAGTGAAAGTGAAGGAGGACAAAAAAACTAGACAAATATTTGGATCTTGTCAGAATGCTAAAAACACTGTGGATCATGAAAGTGTCACTGATATCAGTCGCAGTAGGGGTCCTGAGATGATATCCTAAGAATTTGGAAAAGAGGCTAGAGCAGCTGGAAATCAGAGGACCAATTGAAATAAATCTATAGAAATCGTCTGGGTTATTTAGAAGAATCTTTTAGGCCTAAAGAGAATGGCTATTTGTCAGATTTCAGTTTACACATACAGTTAGAACTCGACTGAAAAATCCTAATAATGATAATAATAATAATAGCGCAACAAAAAAGCAGATGTAGCTTATGTAGGGATAGAGAAGAAACAATCATTCACATAATAAGCAAATGCAGTAAATTAGCACAGAAAGAGTATAAGACTAGGCACGACTGGGTGGGCCAGGTGATCCATTGTGAACTGTGCAAGGAATTGAAAGTTGATCATATGAACAAACGGTATATGCACCACCCAAAATCTGTCCAAGAAAATGAGACGCAAAAACTCCTCTGGGATTTTAAGATACAAACAGATCACTTAATCTCGGTCTGACGAATAGACTTTATAAAAATTAATAAAAGAAGAGAACTTACAGAATTGTGGACTTTGCAGTTACAGCATACCACAGAATGAAATTGAAAGAAAGTGAAAAGAAGGATAAGTACCTCGACCTTGCAAGGTAATTGAACATGAAAATGACTATTATACCGACTGTAAACGGTGCTCTTGGTACAGTCACCGAAGGATTATTAAAGGGACTTGTGAACTAAAAGGACGAGTGGAGACCATCCAAAGTACTGCTTTATTGAGAGCTGCCAGAATACTGAGAAGAGTCCTGGGGATTTGCTGTCACTCAAACTCCTGTCAAAGACCACCAGCTAACGCTGATTTGAAAAACTCTCGAGGCGTAATTATTATGATCTGATGTAAATGAATATATAACAACGGAAACAATTTTCTTATATCACGATAATTCGCTATAGATTTTACGTTAATTACTTATTACACCTAACTTCAAAAATATTCTATCAAAATAGAATCATCCGAGGTTTGTTCTTTTTTAATCTAGAAATAATTTGGCCCCTGATTGCCCAGTGAGTTTATAGCAATTGTAACTCGAAACAAAAGAAAAAGTGTTACTAACAAACATTAGATATTGAGGGAATTTCGTAAATAGTGATATGTCGTCTGCCTTCCTGAAACGAGTGCCTGTTAGTGAAAAATAATATGTTTAACAAATAACGCACACGACGCGGACGAATCTCGAAGATATTTTATTCAATTGTTCGATGGTTGATACCGCTAATTCGTCAATCTGAATTCTCGTTAAAATGGCGCTCAGATTAACAAAGATGGCGTCTGGTGATGCTGCAGTTTAGACAGTAATTGGCGGTAAATAGCAGTTGTATTTGTTTGTAACTATCCGAGGAAAATGGAAAGGAAGGGGTAAAAAGTACCGGTTGGCTGGTTGGTTTGTTGGTTGATTGATTTTATACCGTGTTATTTAATAGTGAAATTAGTTTTTTTTAAGTAATGATATGGTTTAAAGTAGCTATTTTTATTCAATAATAATCATTGGTTACATAGTTTTATGTATGACTAATACAAAATATTTGCATATAATTATATGGTTTCAAGTATTCTTATACAACATGAATATTTTTTTTCCTTTTTCGCAGTCCTTTATTTTTCCTCCAAACGTTCTTTCTTTTTTCTTTTCACAGTTTCGTCTTTCCAGGCGTGCTTCCTTCCTTCTTATTACCATTCATTCTTTCTACCATTCCTTCTATCATACCTTCATGACTCCCTTCTTTCTTTCTTTCTTTCTTTTTCCCCATCATTCCTATTTCTTCCTTTCACTATTCCTAAGTTTCTTCCTCCCACCAT
The DNA here is from genome assembly GCA_963585895.1 of Sepioteuthis lessoniana. Lineage (NCBI taxonomy): Eukaryota > Metazoa > Mollusca > Cephalopoda > Myopsida > Loliginidae > Sepioteuthis > Sepioteuthis lessoniana. The sequence goes on from OY757931.1 coordinate 35,762,997, forward strand.
CGCTTCCTTCTATGTACCATTCTTTCATTCGTTTCTCCCTTCCTACACTGATTCGCTCCTTCTATCATTCCTTACCTTCTCCCTCCTACCATTTATCCTCTTTTTTTCCTATCTTATTTCAATCCATCATCATCACTTACCTTTCTTTACCCCACCATTGTTTCTTTCCTGTCCTCCTTCTTTTCTTCTTTCCTTCATTTTTTTCTTCTTTCAATTATTTTCTCAGTTTGCCATCGTACCAATATCTTCGTACTTCCTTACTTACTTCTTTACTTCATTCTTTTCTTCTTTCTATCATTCTCTCAGTCTGTCATCGCACCAATATCTTTGTCCTTCATTTTTTTCTTCCTTCTTTCATTCCTTCCTTCTTATTTCTTCCTTCAAACATTCTTTACTTCTTTCATCTCTCCATCCCTTTCTGCCCTCAACTATTCTTTCGTTTTCCGTATCGTTTCTTCCTTCTTTCCTTTCCAACTACTTCTTCCTTCCTTTCTTTCTTCCTTTTTTCTTTCCTTATTTCCTATTTATCCTTCAACACTCTTGAGCTCCTCCCCCCAATCCTTTCTTTCCAACTGCAGTTCTTTCCCTTTTTTTCCTCCGTTCTTAGTTCCGTCCTTCTTCCTTCCTATATCATTCTTCAACCATTCATTACTTCTTTTTTCTCACCGTCACTTCCTTCCATCAACAATTCTTTCGTATCTCTTTCCACCGTTTATTTATTTTTCCTTTCTTTCTTTCATTCCTTCCTTCTTTCCTTCTTTCCTTTCTTCTTTTTTTTCTTTCCCTTCCTAAAACCACGCCTTCCTTCCATCCACCATTCTTTCTTTTCTCTTTCCACTGGTTCTTCTTTCTTTTTTTCTTCCTTACGACTTCTTTTTCCTTTCCATGTTTCTTTACTTCTTTCATTCTTATTTCTTTCTTCATACAGCTTTGCCTCCTTCCTGTCACCATTTCTTCTTTCCAACGACCATTCTTTCCTCTTTCTTTCCAACGTTTCTTCCTTCCTTCCATCCTTCATTCCTTTCTTTCCTTTCTTCCTTCTTTCCTTCGTATTTCTTCTTTCAACCATTCATTACTTCCATCGTATCACCTTCCCCGCCTTCCATCAACCATTTTTTCTTTTCTCTTTCCACCGGTTTTTCTTTCTTTTTTCTTTCCTAAAAATCTATTTCTTCCTTCCATCTTTCTTTTCCTCTTTTATCCAATTTCTTCCTTCAACCATCTTTACCTCCTTCCTCTCACCATTCCTTCTTTCCAACCCCCATTTTTTTCCTTTTTCTTTTTACCTTTGCTTCCTTCCTTCCTTCCTTCCTTCCTTCACTTCTTTCTATTTTTTCCAACAGCCATTCATTATTTCCTTCTTCTTACCATCTCTTCCTTCCATCAACCATTTTTTCTTATCTCTTTCCACCGTTTATTCTTTTCTACTATCTTTCTTTCTTTCCTTCCGTTCTTTCCTTCAACCACTCCTTTCTTCCTTCTTCTGGCTATCCCTTCCGTCCATCTACAATTCTTTCGCTTTTTCTTTTCCCCATTTCTTCCTTCCTTCTTTCATTCCTTCTTTCCTTCCTATTTCTTCCTTCGACGATTCCTTCTTTCTTTTCTCTCACCATCTCTTCCTTTCATCCACTTGCTGTCCTCCCACTATTCCTCTCAACAGGCATTTTTTCCTTCCTTTCTTTATTCATTTCTTCCTTCCTTCCTTCTTTCCTTCCTTAAATCCGTTTTTCCTTCCTTCACTTCTCTTTCCTTTCCTTTCCTTCTATCCTATATTCCTACAACCTGTCCTTATTTCGATCTACTATTCTATCCTCCATTCATTCTTCCACTCGTCCTTTCTTTCTTCCCGTCTTCTTTTCTTCCTTTCTTTCTTACTTTCTTCCATCTTTATTTCCATTTACTCTACTTTTCACCTTTCCTTCTTCCATTTACTACGCCTTCCACTCACTTGTTCTTCTAACATTCCTTCAACTGGCTCTTTCTTCCTTCACTTCTTCCTTCCCTTCTTTACCCTTCTTTACTTCCATTTGCGTGTCTCAGTTAGTGTAATTGTTAACAAGCTTGACTAGTAAAGCCTCACGACTGAGTTCGAGTCTTATTGGTTACCCCATTTATATGGTCACATCTAAATAATAATAATCATCGTCATCATCTTGTCACGCTGCCAGCACACATCTTCCTGGCCCTCTCTCACTACCCATCTCTATCGAAAGGTCTTCAAGACTATATCCTATACCGGCATAGAGCTGTTGTATATAGGTTCTAGCTGGTCGTTCTGCTTTTTCACTTCCATGAGAAAGAGTCCACTGGAGTATGTGGCTTATGAGGTCGTCCTTACCTCTCCAGAAGTATCCCCCGTGTCTGGTTTATCTAACTTTTGTTAATATAAGTTTTGTGATGGGTGGTAGGTGACCATATACTGCCATTTTGTGGGACAAAAAGACGAGTAGAAAGAAGATTTTATTTACTAAGCTTTTTATTTAGATGTCTCCAGAAATATTGAACACATCCAGAAGACATCTAAATAAAAAGCTAAGTAAATAACAACTTCTCTCCTTTCGTCTTTCTTTCGTAATTTTCTTTCACCTGTTTTCATTCCCTTCTAACCTTCTTTCTTTTTTCCTTACTTATAACGACCCTGCCTTCAGTTTTTTCCTTCTTTATATTTTTCCACCCTTCTTTCCTTAAGTCTTTCGTCCTTTCTTCACTTCTCCATTCCTTACATATTTCCATACACCCTTCCTTTCACCATACCTTCCTTCCATTTACCATTCTATCCTTCCTTTCTTCATTTCCTTTTTTATTTTATCTTCTCCCCACCACGATACTTTCTACGCACCATCCCCCACGAGTTTTCATCTCTTTCCTTTCTTTATTTCCTTCTTGCATTCATTCATTCGTTCTTTCTTTGTCTTTTCAATGGTTATTTAGAATGATTAACGCTATTCTTAATCATCTCAATGCAGCATTAATGATAATTAGTCTTCCAATTTTCCGGAAACATTTTATTATCGAATAATCAACTGATCAAGCAGTTGGGTAGAAATTAACAATATTATCTCTAAAGGCATTTTGCCAACATGCCGACATAGTCGACAACAGTGTCGTCTGATTGTCAGAAAAAATATCTCGCAATCTAACTGAAATATCAAAATGTTCTAGGAAAACAGAGCTACAAATATTTTATTTATTCCAATTTTCAGGCTAAAAAAATGAATAAAAGAATAAAAGGAAATGAATAATATAGAATTATCATATATATATATATATATATATATATGTAAGTATTTATAGATATAGATATGAATATATATATATATATATATATATATATATAATTAATAGATATATATTAGTTTTTTTTATATACATTTAATAGCATGGATTCTTATCTGTGACCACTGGATTTATGCTGTCTTTATACTACAATCATCAGGCAGTTTTTTGCCCAATGATTGTCGTATAAAGACGACATAAAACCAGAGGTCGCAGTTTATAGCATTTCATGCTATTAAATATATATAAAAGCTAATATATATTTGTTTATTATTATATTACATAATAGATCTATCACAGATATTGAGCTTTTTCCAAATTATACCATATTTGGTCTGCCACTAACCAAGCACGTGAGATAGTAGCAACCATATACTGTTGTTATATATATATATATATATATATATATATATATATATATATATATATATGTTGTTGAGATTTTATTTTTACCCCTAAATCTTCGGTTTGTTAAACTTCGGCGAATCTGCCAACGTTGATTGTTCCACGTTAAAATTATTTTGGCTTTAGTGTATTTGACGACAGATATGATATTAAGAAATTTATTTGTTTGTAAATTTGCGTGAATAGTTTAAATGAAATAAAGTTATAATACAGAGGAATTTTTTTTTAAATTTACCACCCCGATGGGAGCACCTCCATGATATAACTTCAAACAGTCTCCACATGTTCACTTTCCCTGACACTACATTCATGGAATCTCTCACTGGGGATAACAAATGAATCTTTATATTTCAATGGGATTATCTTTATTAGAAAACGAGACTGATATTAAGGAGACCACGTGGTGTATGGGTAGAGATTTGAAAAGCATTACATCAAGAGATTTCTTTAGAAATGTTAACATAAAAAAAACACCATTATATTGGTTATTTTATGAACAAAATATTATGATTTTTGGATCCTGATTTTTCATATAAATGTCTCACATTACCAATTAGCTGGGACTTTTTTCCTTACAAGTCAAAAACGTATATGATATTGCTTGATGTTGTTGTTGTTTTGGGTTTTTTATATATATATATATGTGTGTGTGTGTGTGTGTGTGCGTGTGTGTGTGTGTGTGTATGATAAATAGATATATATTAGTTTTTATATCTATTTAATAGCACAGGAGTCTACTTTCATGCCTGATGGTTACCGTATAAAGACAACATGAAATCAGTGGTCGCAGATATGCCACTATGCTATTAATTATATATATGTATAAACTAATATATATATTAGTTTATTAGAATATTATATAATAGCTCTTTCATAAATATTGAGCCCTTTCCAAATTATACCACCATTGGTTTATCACTAATCCACCGAGTGAGATAGTGACAATAATAAACTTTTGTGATGTATATATATATATATATATATAATACAAAGCTAACTTTTTATTCTAAATGTCTTGGATTGCCAACTGGTTAGTCAGAATGGTCCTTTTTTGTCTTACACGTTAAAAAAGTACAGGAAAAGTTTTTAGCACAAAAGAAAATGTAATAGTTTAAAATACAATGGTTCCATGGTTAATATATATATATATATATATATATATATATATATATATATATATATATATTCTTTCTTGCTAGATATTAAACTGTTTATAATTATTCATTAAAATGTTATGGTTCTTGTCGTACGCAATGGAAATGGTCACCAGAGTTCAAATCCTGGAAATAGTTTAATGTCTTACTCAGAATACCACTTGGAATAATGGTTATCGTCGTAGGAAATGGAATCAGTGTTCAAATCTTGGCCAAAGCTCTTCGTTTTTATTTAGAGCCAATGCTGTTGAGAAACAAATGTTTACTTATGAGAAAAAATATGACAGTCTGGGTTCTTTAAACCTATTAAAGCAACCAGTCTAGAAGAATGAAAACTTTGAATTCAAACCAGCGGTACATCGCTTCAAAATTGACCGTGCGACATATCGTGCTCCTTATGAAGACGTCCGTTAAATGTAGACATTTGTTTTGGTTCTGTAATTTATTCTGCTCCCTCGGCCGACTGGGAGATAAATGATATTCAATATTCTTATCTAATGCAAATAATTAGCATTCAGCGGTTATTCAAGTAAGTACGTACTTGGACGCAGTTATATGGATTCAAGTAACTAATTAACTAATCCTTAGTTAACAGTTATAACTTCCAGTAAAACACAAACCGTGTTGGTTCTACTGTATGGATAATCTGTATTAGTGACATTCTCTTATAGGCTTCTATACATATGTATATGTATATATATACCAATGCTGACCGACCAGCAAAGAATAAGATACATCAGCTTTGTGAGGACACTGGTTCCAGTCTAAAGAACCTACCAGGGTGATAGACCATAAGGATAAATCGCGGGAGGGGTTTTGTGCTGTCAGTGTGAATTGCTGCTGCTGCTGCAGTTAATGATGTATCTAAGCATATACGTTTGATTGTAAGCGTATCTCCACGAGTGTGTGGGCGTAGCCAACGTATATGTAAGGTTTGGTTTCTTTGTTTAATGGCATATCAACCTTTGTAGGTTATTTAATGCCAAAGCTATTCTTCGAGAACAGTAGTGGTATTATTTAACCCTTAGCTGGGAGGATAAGGGGGTTCATACCTTTCCCAAGGGTATTTGCCCGAAAGTGAATGTAATAGTGCGACTGGAGTAAGAACTCGCTTACTACGATTCCGCAGTCGATCGCTTTAACCATTACACCACGAGGACACCCCTGTATATGTAAGTAAGTACGTGGATGTGTTTGTATAGAATATTAAAAAAAATTGACTAAAACAAGGTGGGCGGGCAAGCAGATTTTAATAGGTGATGAAATAGAAAGAGAAAGATTTCTTGAGGGGAAGTTAAAAGAAATAGATTTTAATGTTTCTCATGAACAGCGGTCTTATGCATTAGTGCGGTCGACGGTCAGTAGACAAGAGTATTATTTTTTTTTCTTTTTTTGGGGGAGGACCTCTCGAGGAGTGGGTGGTAGTTGTTTCTCCGGAAGCAGAAAGGGCATATTTTCAAGGAGGAAATCGGGAAAAAAGTCAGATGGTTGAGGTTTAAGGTTGACAATTTCTGTTACTAGGACTGGTGCTCAAATCAACCCTTTGTACGCTATGGGCAAGCAGAACTAAAACGTGAAAGTTTCTGGCTGTTGGGCTGGATGGAATGGTAATTTTTAATTTTTAAAACTAGTCATGGATACTCGTAAAAAATGAAGTATTCTTTTTTTTACTATTAGAATCGGAGTATAAGTCGTATCCAAAAATACCCTATTTCTTTTTCAAAACTAAAGCCAAGTCTTGTCATCGTTTCATCAGATATTTGACCTAAAATTACTGTTTGGTTGACGTTACTTTAACCGGTGCGTTTTGTAGCCTTCCTTGAATTGTTGGAAAGATCACAATGAAAATTTTTCTAGTATTAGAGAATTGTTAAAGAAAAAGACCTGTGGAAAGAAGGTTATCCAAGGACCTTTTGAAGACTAATTTCTGCATGTGGATAATAAAACCGTTATAATAATAACAAATAACGAATAACTTAGTGAAATCTTTTTCGGGGGAAGGGTGTATCTTTATAGATCCGATAAAATCCGTACCCAACACTCTTGGTTGGCGCATCGGAATTTTGTAGTCAACTGACAGATGGAATAATTAAGAGTTATCTCCCCTGTGACATCGCTTGATCTGACGTCGGCCATGATGGATGTTTATCATTAGAGGTCGGCGGTAGAAGAGTATCAAATGGACCAGCAACACCGAAGGCCCGCATTTAATTATGTCGCTTATCCCGTCGTCTGTCAGAGGCACGGTAGAGGCGACTTTGAAATTGGCGCTCAGATATGGGGAATAGATAGAACACATTAACTGTAATTAATGTTGAGATCTGTATTGTTTATACTAGTGGACATTTGCCTTTCTTCTTAAAGATCCTCATTTTCAAATCAAATTCGATCAGATTAGCTGTCTCAACTCGAGGCACCAGCAAACGAGACATGAAGAAATGAAAGGCGAAAAGAAAAGAGAAAAGAAAGGAGAAAAGAAAGGATAAAAATAAAGAAGTTTTTTTTCAATGACTTCCTGTCGTTTATGGCTGTTCATCATGATGTGAATCTTATGTTAAGTTCTCAACAGATCACAGGTTTTATTCATCGTGGATGATTGCTGGGGGCGATTATCTTCAATGATTCTGGGATGACCTTTCGGTAGTTGTTGAAAAATAAATCCACATCGGTGTGATCACGTGCTGGGCAAAGCCAATCAACAACATCAGGAACATTTTCTTTAAGCATTAAACTATTTTTGTGTGTCCTCTGAGAGTTTCTTGAGAAGAAATAATTTGAAGTGGTATATATTTACCCAATTTTTTGCCGCAGCGTGAATGCGACTAAAAGCCAATTTATAAAGGAAAATACACAAACTGGTCCCACAGTAGAATTATATGTATATATATCATCATCATCATCATGTCGTGCCACAGGCACGGATATCGTTGACCCTCTCTCGCCACTTCTCCCTATCGTTCATCGCCTCTGGCAGGTTTTCAGGGCTACATACCGTATCCTCACATAGCTGCTGTATGTATGTTCGAGCTGGTCATCTTGCTTTTGCCCGGCCATATGTGGGGATCCATAGTAGTATATCACTTATGAGCTCGTCCCTGCTTCTCCAGCAGTGTCCTGCATGTCTGTTTCGTCTAACTTTGATAGTTTTCGTGTCCATGAATAAGCAGTATGAAAGAAAAAAAGGTATAGAATGGAATAAGACTTGATAAGTGTAGGCAGTATCGCCCCGTGGTTTGATTGAGCCAAGGTAGGGATCGAGACAACGTCTCTATTGTTCAAAGAATAAAAGCAAAAAGAGATCGAGGGATTTCCTGTTTCAACCTACAAGCCCCAAATGGATGTACAAGTTATCTAAGGGACGTAATTATTAAGTGCATCCCTACATTATACTCGTATTTAGTCAAACGCTTAGGAACGGATAGTATGTGATAAAAGGTCAATTTTTGGGCGGAGAAAAGTTCATTTGAATTTAGAGTTTTCCTTCTCGTAGAGAAGAAGCCTCACCAAGGGTGACAACCCTGTTTGCTCTATTATTTACCCATTACTAGAAGAGGAGATATAGATTTACTTCATTCCCAAGGAGATTAGCTGGAAACGAAGCGCAAAAAGCCTTTTCCGGGATTTGTAAGCGAGCGCAGAAAACTTGCACAAAAAGAGAATAAAGGAAGTGAAGAATGGGTGGGAAATGTTATTGACTGTGCGAGGCATTGTAATTTGATCATACTGCCAAATGGTATATGTATAAAGAAGTACCAAGATACAAACTGACCCCTTCATACCGACTGGACGACCAAACTTAGAATTGATTAGCCAAAAAAAATAACTCATTACTTAATGAATTTTGCCAGTCCCATGGACCACAGCGTAAAAAATTAAAAGAAAAAGAAAAAGATAGACAAATCCTTGAAATTTGACAGAGAAGTAAACAATTTCCCTGACGGTAGAACCAATTTCAGTTGATGCGTATTCAAAGGTATCCAAAATCTTGGAAAAAGAGAGAAGGAATTGGAAATCAGAAGAATCGAGATAATCCAGCCTACAGTATAACGGAGAATTGTTTGAATGCTGAGAAGAGTCTTGGAGACCTGAGGGGACTTGTTGTCACTCAGACTCTCATAAAACACCACCATTTGACGCTGGTAAGTAAAAACTAGCAGATATAATGTGAAGAAGCATAAATGTCTGATCTGGGTTAGTCTTTTTGATTAATGGCATATTGACCGTCGTAGGTTATTTAAAGCCAAAGCCATATTTCTAGAAGAACAGTAGTGGTACTATTTAACCTATAGCTGGGATGATAAGGGATTCATTACTTACCCAAGGGTATTTCGCCGAAAGTGAACGTAACAGCGGAACTAGTGCTCGAACTCGCTTACAATGATTCCGCATCCCGGTGCTTTAATCATTACACCACTAGGACACTCTGTGTGGCTCATTAATATTGGTTCATCCTTTCATTTTTCGACATTTTAACTCTTATTGGTTTATTTAATGCCAAAGTCAGGCTTTATTTTACAATTACTTATATGGTTTCAGGTTGCTGATGATAGCAACGATTTGCAGACAATTTTAGCATCGAGAAGCTTTTCTTTATACAAATAATATACCCAGGGTTATATGGTTTCATGTATTTTTTATGATACGAGTAGCCGCTACACAGTAATATAAGTTGGCCGACCGTAGTCGAGGGTTACCTGAAGACTCCTTTTTCAATAGCTACTAGATTAAGGTGTAGCGGAGGGCGCAACTCTTCCCTCGATTGCTCCACTTTACCCTTGATGCGTACCTTATAATACTGAGCGTTAAGCAAGGAGGCATCAAGCTCTATTTTTAAGTCTTTAGTACGACGCGACCAGATATAGAAACCAGATCTCCGGGACAATTAGCAAACTCTCTAACCAATGAGAAAGTGTTCCTATTTAAATGTAATGATTTACGTAGTTTTATATCAAGTATTGTAATCTAATAAATAGTAAAAAAAAAATCAGCACACAGTTACATAATTTCAAATAGATTATGTTATTACATGCTTTCAATTAACTAATGATAATATTCGGCGGAATTCGTTGTTTAAGCAAGTTCTAACTCCAATCAAGCGACTGTTGTATTTTGGCCTTCGACCCGGCCAAAAATGCCATTCCAAGGTTATGCACCAGAAGGAAGTGACACATTCTAATGGCAGTTATGAGAGGAAATCGCGTGGGCGGAAATTGGCTGATGAAATGGGACGAGGTAAAAATTCCCTCTGTACACTCATAGACTGATGCACCGGAAGAAAGTGACCTGTGAACTGCATGACAGTTATTTCCACTTGATGACGATCAAACATGCGATTCCAAAGATTGAGTTGGCGACTGAGTGGGCGTTGAACTATAATATAACTCAGTCAGACAGTTAGAGATCGGACGGAGTTATAAACGAGATGTGGTAGGGAAAGCCACACCAGACCGAAGGGGCTCGAGGCTTCCGATTGAGTTGGGGTCCAGAGAAGTTGCTGATAAGATGCAGTAAAGAAAGCCATCATCCAGCAGAGAGCTGGACCGCTGGGCCTCCGGTTGAGCATCTGGAGAACGAGAAAGACACAACGTTGACGGCCATAAGAGTGGGGGTCAATATATTGCAGTTCTGTTCGGTCTCCAACTCCCTCTTACACGCAAACATTGAGTAACCCTTTTCGAACCCTTACAATAAAGTGAGAGGTACATATTTTTATAAATAAGTCTTCGCTAGTCTGTTTATTTATTGTGTCGTTGTAATTCTGCATGTATGTAGATGACAATACAACACGACCTTGTTCACTTTTAGACTGAATCCACGGGAAAAATATGACCCCTATAATGCCAGACATCCTTTGAAGAGTACCTCTGATTTCTCCTTACTGGGTTGCTTTGAGGTTGATATGCTATTAAACGAAGAAATTAACCAATAATGTTCATTTAAGCAAGAATTCCTTATATAAAAAAAGAAGAATGTATACAAGTCTTTGGTTTCTATTCCGATATAATACTTAAAACTTTCAAACTCATCATTTTGACCCATAGATGGAATCCTTAATGAGTACTTCCATACCGGATAAAAGTGGACCTGGGAGTAATATCCACAAAAGGGAGACTCCCCACTCCTAAGAGCTACAGAACTGAAAACTTACCAATAGACGCAGTTTTCTGTCGTGTTCTAGATACTTTTGGTGGGTGGTCTTACCCCTAGGTAGAAGATGCAGTCAGACTTTCCGCCTGGGGAAGTGAACATGTTACATATTGGCTTTTGACAGGATTTCAAAATAGGATATACACCTGTATCTTAAAGTAAACAGAAGTTGGCAGAAATGTCACGTGAAGGGTGTTGGAATTGGATGACGGTGCCCGAAAAATATATAACGACGGAACTTTTCAACTCCAAGCAGTCAGCATAGTAGGAGTTAGCAGTGAGCAGTGACAGCAGACGAAACACCTTTTTGGGCGCTAGCTCGGGACGGGTGACCCTGTATAAATGTCCCGTTGTAACGTTACCCCCTGTCGGCCCCCACATACGTTAGATCCGTTTCTTCTAACCATTCGCTTCTTTACGGCCGGCCGGTGATCAACTAGTAGTCCGAGGGGGGCAACGCACATTTCTTGCCACTACAAGAATACGATCGAGGGGGCCGGAGAAAATAGAAGGACAAACGAACAAACACGAACTATGCTTGGGGTTAACTCAAGAGCAGAAGAAGAGTTATGCAACACTTTGCATTCCTGATAGCATATTTGGACTAACGCTAGCGTGGGTTACTAGCGAAAATTCTACAAAGCAACTGGAATGCCGACTCATCTTGACTCAATCTTCTTCGCTGGACCCTATCTTCTCTGCTACTGGAGTCGACCGCATCTGTCCCGTGTCGTCTCGCCAACTCCTGCCAGCTCCTTTGTCTAGTGTCAACTGCCCCTGTCCGTGGTTCCACGCCAACTCTCTTTCGTGTCCCCTTATCACTTCCGGATACGGAGAGATTTCAGGTCCAAAAACCCTTTGTCTGCTTTCGCGCCAAAACAGACAAAGGAATCGTCTGCTTGGCGGGCCACCTATATAGCGTTACACCGTGAAAGAAGCACGAAAAAGAAATGAAGATGACTGAATGTTTTGAGTCGGCCCTGTGACAGCTTCGACGAGGCAGAGCGAAAAAGTAAGGCTCTCTGAATATATCCTATCTCAACCTGGTGTAAATTCTAACTGTTCCATACGCTCTCCTCGACAACCATTTTGTACCTTTTATAATAAAAATTAACTTTATATTATTATATAAAAGTTCTATTGCCTCTTTATGTTCCGGTATACAACAAACATATTTTGGTTAAGATATAGAACCCCACTAATTGCATCCTTTTACCAGACGAATTTGGTGCATAACCTGTTTAAGATGAAAGGTTAGTACAATAGTCTACTTTAGTGCGTAAATAATCACTTGATTCTCTACACTTGCACCCTTAATGTAATATAATTGCGGTGGGATTTTTTTATATTATTATTTTTCGTTTTATATATCTTGTCTTTTGGTTTAGTTAGGCTGAGAACCTTTCGCTAAGTGCAAGGGTTAGTTAGGTGCACACATTGAGTGCAGGTGTTCACGCGCGCGAGGGGGTACAATCACACATGTCACAATAAAAACCCCAGATATGATAATAAGACCGGGAACGTGAATGATATCATGCCCGAGGGCTGAGGATTTTGGAATTTGACAAAAAACAGTTTGTTGAGATTTAAACTCCGAACGAGAGAGTTCAGATTCGAGTCTACCGGAAGGTAGTTGATTTTCGGTCTTGCCTCGGTGAAACTCGTTGAGGTCCACGAAATGTGCCGCGCGTTTGTTGGAGAAATTGTGTCTCTCTCTCCTTATGTCGAAAAACCTTAAAACCAGCACCCAGCAGAGTGGGCCCCCAGGACCCCGATTGAGCAGCCCAGGAGAACGGGAAAGAAACGCTGTTATGGCCAATAGAGTGGCGGTCAATATGTTGCAGTTCTTTTCGTTCTCCAACTCCCTCTCACACACAACCCTTTCAATAAAGTGAGAGGTTATTGTTCTAAAGAACTGTGTCGCTCGTCTTTATTGTGTCGTCCTTATGATTCTGCATGCAGATGTATATGTGTTTGTCTAGTTTTTCATGGCTATACAACACTATGTGTTCCACGCTGAAAGCTATACATTTGGGTTGTGTCCTGTCCGTCGATATATACTACACATGGCAAAAACATGAATTCCCCAATTCTCAGAAACTGTTTCTTCCGTTATTTTAATATATAGAATATTAATTAACCATAAATGTCTTACTCAAAACCTGTTTTATGTAATAGCCAGACTTTCTGGCTTCATGGAAAAAATATGGAATTAATTAAAATAGCTTTTTGATTAAAATAATTTATTTTAATTAATAACAGAGATTTTAATTAATAACTAAAGTAGAAGATCAAATTATGGCAAAAGTTTACTGGGCGAATATTCGTCAACGTCTTACAAGAAATCTGGTCGCTTTTATTGCGTTCCAATGTAAGAGGATGGACGAGACAGACCTCTCATTGGGAGCTAGTAAATTACACACAAAGGGAATTATTATTGCTGGTGATTCTATAATCTTTCTTCGGAATTTAGTGATTCCATAATCTATCTATCTTAGTGATTCCTAATATATATATATATATATATGTATTTACTAATCTAATATTTACCAGTATTCACGGTATCGGAAAAAACAAAAAAAACCTGGTCAGGAACAAGAGATAAAAGTACCTCGAATCACCGCCCAGAGGAAAAAGAAAAAAGTTTTGTGGGTAAAAAAGAAAGAAAAGGCCAACCTCGTATGATTCCTTGAAAAAAATCAATGGGTACGCAGTCAGTGGTCAAAAGAAAACCAAAAAACCCTCCGCGAATGCTGCAATGCTATAATTACTAAAGTACTCAACACAATACAATGGAGCCAATTATAGAATTAACTAAAATCGCGAGTCGAAAATCTTCTACTAAAGTTTCACCTTAACAGATCATCAGGAAGCCTACAGTCGACTAAATTTTAAAATTTAGTCGAATGTAGGCTTCCTGATGATCCGTTAAGATTTTCGATTTAAGTTAATATATATATATATATATATATATATATATATATATATATATATATATATATATATATATATTTGAAACTTTACTTTTAGAATTTCAAAGAGACGACAAAACCAACAAATTATTAACGTAAATAATAACTCTGGTTTACAAAGAAATTGAGGCAAGCACAAAAATACCCGTTTTTACCTAATTTGAGGGTGCTGAATTCAAATTTGAAATCCGTTTTTACTCATCACCTCTAGTTTTTTAGATATGCATAGGGTACATTTTGTGCATATACAGTACATAAAGGCGTATATGAATTCAGGGTTAATTCTAATATTGTGAGACGTATGGCTTATTTTTTAGTTATTATGCACTAAATGTAAGTGATAGCATTACATTATATATATATATATATATATATATATATATATATATATATATATATATATATATATCAAGACGGATTTTGACAGGCAGCAGGTTTCAATCCACACTCTGGCAGTCATTTGAAGTGGTCTCGCAGGCGGCGCAGGAGGTGGGTGTCCCTCAACTATCGTATTACACATCTTTTGGGTTACTAAATATTAGTATTACACTTTCAAATGCACATTTAGTTTTACTTTGTTATATTTTCAGATTCTCCAATGGCTTCAACCACGTCAAAATGTTGAGGATGCTTCAACAAGGCCAATTCTTTCTGCCACGCGTGTGGGGACTTCACAACAGTTGCACAGCGTCAAACCATTACTTCCCTCCTCAGAACTGCCTACTTTCACTATTTTGACCGTAAAATTGGTGATCAGGACAAGTCTTGTTGTAAACCCTACTACAATGGACTAACTGCATGGTTAATGGCAAGAAAGCGGCTTTCAACTTTGCAGTCCCGATGGTTTGGAGAGAGCCGCAAAACCACGCAGATGATTGTTATTTTTGTTTAACTAATATAACTGGTTTCAATGCATCTTCTAGGAAAAAGATCAAATATCCCAACCTTCGATCTGCTATGAGACCCGTTCCTCATTCAGATGATCTTCCTGTACCCACACCTCTAGTAAATAAGGATCTTCTTTCCTCATCAGATGAAGAAATGACTTCAAGGGAGGATTCTGCCGAGTCAATATCTTTGGAAGATATTGAGTCAACATATTCAGGAACAAGTGGTAATGAGCCACACTGGATAACGCAAGAAGACCTGAATGATCTTGCTCGTGATTTGTATATGTCAAACAGCAGTCAGAGCTCTTGGTTTCACGGCTTAAACAGTGAAACCTAGTCCAGGAAGATGTAAGGATCACCAGTTTCAGGAATCGGAACAAATAAGGTCATTAGTTTTCTTATGGGTATGCTAGCGGGCTTCACAAAGTACTGTTGTTTTCTCTGTCTCTGGGATAGTCGAGGTGTATTCCAGCATTACAAGCAGAAAGACTGGGGGTCTAGAAGCACTTTTGTTCCTGGCGAACACAGCCTCAAGGAGAATCCTATGGTGGACATGAATAAGGTACTTCTTCCTCCTCTTCACATCAAGTTTGGTTTGATGAAGAATTTCGTGAACATGTTGCACAAAAATGGTGCTGCCTTCCAACACTTGTCTACTATGTTCCCAGATCTTAGTGCTGCTAAGCTCAAAGAGGGTATCTTTGTCGGACCTCAGATCCGAGAAGTGTTGAAGGATACTGATTTTGAGGAGCTTCTTAACTTAAAGGAACTGAGAGCATGGGAAGCATTCAAGTCAGTCTGTAGTGGCTTCCTTGGTAACACCCGCGTACAAGATTACCAAGCCTGTATTGAGAAGTTGCTAAAGTCTTACGAGGATATGGGGTGCCGAATGTCACTCAAGATTCATTTTCTCCATTCCCACCGCGACTTCTTCCTGCCAAACCTTGGAGCAGTGAGTGATGAGCATGGAGAAAGATTCCACCAAGACATTACGGAGATGGAGAGCAACTATCAAGGCAAATGGAACCCTGGCATGATGGGAGACTTCTGCTGGATGCTCTTGCGTGACATCCCGGAGGCAAAATACGCCAGATCTTCTCAGAAAACACACTTTTGACTGTCTGTGGTACTATGAATTGTGTAACTGTGTCATCCAAGTATATTGATTCAATCAGTGTTCTTTATCTATCCTATTTTATCTGTTATAAGCTGCTGCAACTCTTGAAATATGCACATATATTTTCTGTTTATACTAAATTGAGACTATTTAAAAGCCAGAAAACTAGAGGTGATAGAGCAAAACTATTCATAACTTTGAATTCAGGACACCCAAATTAACAAAAAACACGTATCTCCATTCTTGCCTTAGATCAATATTTTTTTTGTGAACCAGTGTAATATACTTCGATGAGAGAGTAATGTTAAACAGTACAAGGAAAAGATAGTTTCTACTAAAGGTATTACAATGCATTAAGATATTTAGTAATCTTCTAAAATACGTTTTTGAATTGCAAAGGACAAAAGCATACGATAATCAAATTGATTAAAAAATTACTGTGGCAAGAAAATATTTTCAAACTCATGCACGCATATATATATATATATATATATATATAAGAAGATTGTTTTTGGTTCAACGAGAGAAAAGTGAATATTTTTAAATGAATAGATCCGCAAATGGTTTCAAATTCAAATCTATACTTACCAGTTAAACCGCCGGAAGTGGACTTAGAAGTCTTTATCACGTGTACCACATAAGCATATGAAATAATACAAAAAAAAGATAACATCAAATTTGAATTATTTGCGAACCTATTCATTTTAACACTCATCATATATATATATATATATATATATATATATATATATATATATATATATGAATGTATGTTTGTATGTGTTTGTTAATGTATGTGTGTGTACTTGTTGAGTCATTAATCATTTTTGTTTTTTTAATTACAAGTTGAAATTAAGTTGTATCAACGTATTTCAAATTTCCAATAATTATAATACAACATAAAATTACCTGATTAACGAATACTTTCATTGATCATTCTTATTTCAGTAGTGAGAAAGTGTGCATTATAATTTCATTGATGATATCACACTCCCAAAATGGAGGCAGTGAAAATGCATATTCGCTATGTAATGTTGTCGGAGTTTAAGAATAACAAAAACACTACAGAAACAGTCAAGAACATTTCTTGTATTTACGGCAATGGTATCATTACTGGGTAGCAATTTGGAAACTGGTGTGTCATTAAAAGATGAGCTCAGACCAAGATGCTTCATTAGACCTCGATAAAGATACATTAAATTAGCCGATGGAAAGAAATACTCGCGAAAGAGCTCGAGAATTAACATTTGACCTCAATATATCCTAATCTATAACTGCTGCTACTTGAAAAAGACAGGAAAAGTGAGCAAGCTAGGTGTTTGGGTTTCTCATACACTTAATGAGATGAATAAGAAAGATAGTTTATCTGTAGTAATAAGTCTTCATTCTAGGCTGAAATTAACCGTTTCTCAAGAATATTATTACAGATATGAAAAATAGTTTTTTTTTATTACATTGGTCAATGAAACGACAGAAAAGTGACAAAGAGGAATCTCTTCAGTCTACCGCAAAGCCGGAGCTGCAAAGAAGAAAAGTTGTATTATTCATTTTCAGTTTTTAAACCTCAATCTGGAATGCAATGTATACTTATACACTCAACTACTACAATGTGCATATAAAAATCTTCTAAAACAATCCTTAATCTTTGTGATTCCAATGATCATCTAAAGCCATATTAAAAAAATACCCTGGGAAAATATGGTATTTGGATAGGTTTATTTATCAATACTGCTGTCACTTGGGTCACTTGGAACAAACCGAAAATCCATGGATGCACTACTTGGATGCTAGCAAAAAGGCTGTAGAAGAAGCTAAACGGCAATTACACAAGAATGCTGCGAGCAATCTTGAACAAGTTCTGGCGGCAACACCCCACAAGACACCAACTATACGCCCACCTGCCTCCTATCACGAAAACTATCCAAGTTAGACGGAGTAGACATGCAGCACACTACGAGAGAAGCAGGGACGAGCTCATAAGTGATGTACTGTTATGGACCCCCACATATGGCCGGGCAAAAGCAGTACGACCAGCACGAACATACATTCAACAGCTATGTGAGGATACGGAATGTAGCCCTGAAGACCTGCCAGAGGCGATGAACGATAGGGAAAAGTGGCGAGAGAGGGTCAGGGATATCCGTGCTACCAGCACGACATGATGATGATGATGATGATGATTTTACATATATCTACAATATACAAAAAAAGAATTTCCTTTTACTGTTTGCAAGAAAATGCTTTGAATTATATTTTTTTCACAAGAATATCAGGTAGAAACGTGTGGAGAATTTCTTGAGCCGAAACCATCTGAATTTTACTCAAGACGAACCAAGTTATCTGATTAATGCCAAGAGGTGATTAAAATAATGGTGAAAAAAAACTAATTGAAATTAATTCATTGTTAAATTATTGATGAATAAACATTTTACTAAAACAGAAATTATTAATGACTAAACTATATATATATATATATATATATGTGTGTGTGTGTGTATGTGTGTGTGTGTGTGAGTGTTTGTATATATATATATATATATATATATATATATATATATATATATATATATGTATATATATCATCATGTTGCGGCCACTGCATGGATTCTATTGAATCTCTCATCAGTTTCTATTGGCCGTCGCACTTTGTAAATCCTCTTGGCCTCCAATATCGGCAAAGAGCTGATGAAAGTAGGTTTCGCTGGTCGGTTAACACTGGTATGTCCATGTGCAGTAATCCAGAGGAGAATGTCCTTACTTCTCCAGCAGAGCCTAGCATGTCCGGTTCGTCTTAATTTGATGGTTTGTGATATGAGAATTAAGCGGCGATACAAGTTCTGTTTTGTCAGGTGTTTCCTCTAGTATTTGTTTAAGACAGCACTCAACATACATGAATATTTCTCATCTCGGTTTTTTCTTTATGCGATTCGTAATAGTCTAAGTCGTGCAGTCATATATTAGAAATGAAACAGCCACAGTTTTGGAGAAATCTATTAACATTTCATTGAGAGATCAGATATGGTCGATAAACTGTCAATAACAGGGTGGAGGTCCTCGTGGTGTAATGGTTAAAGCGATGGACTGCGGAAACGTTGTAAGCGAGTTCGTACTCCAGTCACGCTATTACGTTCACTTTCGGGCAAATACCCTTTGAAAAGGTATGACCCCCCCATCCTCCCAGCTATGGGTTAAATAGTACCACAACTGTTCTTCTAAGAGAATAGCTTTGGCATTAAATAACCTACAAAGGTTGATAAGCCATTAAACAAAAGAAACCCAATCAGTCAAAAGCAGTCAACGGTTTGTATCAACGTATGGTTTGGTTGGGTTTTATGCCATATCAACCATTGTAGGTAATTTAATGCCAAATCCTCTTTATACATATATATTAAATATATAGGATTTGGTTTGGTTAGGTTTGTTTTGGTTTTATGGCATGCCAACCATTGTAGGTCATTTAATGCCAAATTCTCTTTATACATATATATCAAATATACATGATTTGGTTGGGTTTAGTTTTATGTCATATCAACCATTGTCGGTCATTTAATGACAGATTCTCTTTATACATATTTATTAAATATATAGGATTTGGTTGCATTGGGTTTTTTGGCATATCAACCATTGTAGGTCATTCAATGTCAAATCCTTTTCATACAACATATTGAATATATTATTTCTAAACACATTTTGTAGATAACATTTTTAAACCAAGCGGACCACATATTTTGCACACAATTAAATGGTTTCACTAAATTTCAAACAATTCAGTTTATTTACACACCGTTAAATTCAAAAGCAGATCTATTTCAAACAATTCAGTTTACCATCAGTGCGTTTGCCCCGTAGACAGGACCCTATCAGGTGCTGCCACTCCAGGTCAGAGTGGACCTGGTAGCGGTGGCAATGAATCAGTACCCCACATTCCTCACAGCTCGAATATTACTGAAGTGTCACCATCAGTTTGTTTAGTGCAATATCCAGGATACACGTCGGGGAGTCTTACTCCACTTCAAAGATGCAGTCAGGGAATTCTGTTGCTCCACCCGACTGGGCTGTGTATGTTGAATCTGATTTTAGTAGATGAGCTATTACAACTGAGGTATATGAACTGGATTATCAATTTTAGAGGCTTTCTATCAAATGGGATGACGCCACCTTCATAAAAATAAGGAAATCTATTTTATCTGAGTTCGCTGGGGTATCACTACCTCTTGCTACTTGCTGTAGAGACACCATCCAGTTTTCTCTCAGGGGTGATATATATAAGTCCTTGCAGACTGACCAACACTAGCTCATCCATGTATCGAAGCCCATAAAAAAACGTTGCACCACTTAGTTAGCTTTAACAAGATGGTTAGTGAGATAGGAGGTTGGTGGCCTTACAGCTGTAGTTTTATGGAATGTTGCTTCCAGAATTTGTTCAAAGCAACCGAAAGAGTTCTTACATAAATCCCATCGAGATTTTTCTTTATCAGTTTCGTTTGAGACCTGATGGTGCATCCGTACAATAGTGATATATACTTTTGTTACAGTTGAGATAAATCTCAATGTAATTGTTGTATTTCCGAATAGCACGTTTTGACAGCAAGACGAATAAATTCCGCCTTTTTAGCGAACCAAGTTGAAAGAACTTTTTGGCTACCCACACTTAATTATGTCAGTCACACTCCACTGACCACTGTCATTGAAAAATTTTTCAAAAACCTTTCTCTTGTGACAGCCCTATTTTCACTGTGAAGCATCGTTCGGCTCTGTACGCTTGGACGGAAACCGAGTGGCAAGCATTTGCAACAAGTTGTCTATATCTCTCACTCTGGAACCCGAGAATTTCTCGAAGAAATCTTCTACACGCGTCAGAACATTCACTATGGGTTCTCTTGATTGATTAGTATTCAGTGAAAAGGAGTGGGGCGAGCCATCATTCTCGCTTGTTGTTCTGTAAGTAGCCAATGTCACTTGATGCTTGTACGAGGCGGAAAAAAAAAATTCAAGAATGCAAATAATTCTCTTCAGTATTCTGCCGTTTTCAGTTCACAAAGTAATTTTAATTAAGCTAAAAACATCGAAATGGCTACGTCGTGTATAATTCGATACGAGTGAGCACGTATGTCTAATCTATGTTTCTCTGCTAATAAAAGAGTATTTTCTTTGTATGTCTGTTCGTGCCTTTTTCACAGTGAAATGATAAATCCTAATGGAGTAATATTGGGTATAGACTTGGTATCTATTTGTGACGTAGGTTGATATAAGAGGTCATTTCTGCTCATTGGCCTAGTGGGTAGAGTGTTCGCTAATGGTCCAGAAGCCCAGGGTTCAATCCCAAGTCGAGTCACACCGAATACTTTAAAAATGGTACTTGATACATCCTTACTTAACACTCAGCAATATACAGTACGCATCAAGGGTAAAGTGGAGCAATCCAGGGAAAGGAGTAGCGCCCTTCCCAACACTTCGGTGTGGTAGCTATCAAAAAGGGAGCCTTCCGTTCTCCCTTGACTACAGTCGCCAACTTTACTTACTTAAGGTCAATCTGGAAACTAGAGACGTTCATATTAGAAATTTTAACCATTCTTCCTCGATTTTAAAATTCTATCATAAATTAATTAACCCAGCCGGCTGGGGCTGTAGAATACACTGACTGCATCTTTGCTGAGGGGTAAAAGCGCCATCCACACCAGTGTTATGGATATGATATTAAACTATCTGATAGCGATGCTCTAGCCCTGGAGTTTGAGGGGTTATGAAGTACCCCTTCCTTACCTTTCCTCCCAAGTTCACTGAGACCCAGAGTGTTAGCACCTGATTGGGTCTTATCTGTAGGCCAAGGACATCGAAACGAGGTTAACGAAAGCATGGACAGCTATCAATAGGCTATCGACTATATGGAAATCAGACCTAACCGATAAAATGAAACGCAGTTTCTTCCAGGCAGCGGTCACATCGATACTGCTATATGGATGCACTACATGGACGCTAACAAAACGGCTGGAGAAGAAACTAGATGGCAATTACACAAGAATGCTGCGTGCAATCCTGAACAAGTCCTGGCAGCAACACCCCACAAGACACCAACTGTACGGCCACCTGCCCCCTATCACGAAAACTATTCAAGTTAGACGAACCAGACATGCAGGACATTGCTGGAGAAGCAGAGATGAACTCATAAGAGATGTACTCTTATGGATCCCCACACATGGCCGCGCAAAAGCAGGACGACCAGCACGAACGTACATTCAGCAGCTATGTGAGGATACAGGTTGTTGTCCTGAAGACCTACCTAGGGCGATGAACGATAGGGAGGAGTGGCGAGAGAGGGTCAGGGATATCCGTGCTGCCAGCACGATATGATGATGATGATAAACAAATGACTTAGGCTAAATTGAATTGTTAGAAACATAACTATTTGGCCATTTAACGATGTTTAAACATGATTAATTGAATGATTCGAGATACATTGAAATACTTGTAACTATTTGGCTTGGTTTGGTTTGGTTTGGTTTGGTTTGGTTTGGTTTGGTTTGGTTTCTTTATTTAATGGCATATCAACTCTTTGTAGGTCATTTAATGCCAAAGCCATTCTGCTAGAAGAACTGTTATTACTATTTACCCCATAGCTGGGAGGATAAGTGGGTTCATACCTTTCCCAAGGGTATTTGCCCGAAATTGAACGTAATAGCACGACTGGAGTGCGAACTCGCTTTCTACCATTCCGCAGTCCATCGCTTTAACCATTACACCCCTGTAACTATTTAACTGTGTACAAACAAATGAGTGAATTTTAATAGAATTATTAGTATTGAGAAGTACTACTTGAAACTCTTTAAATGAGAGCCAAAATTGTATCGTTGGTGTTGCATAGCGATGTTTGAAATGATTTGAATCAGTGAAAACAAGTGATTAATACTAAATAGAAATATTTATGTTCGAATATGAGCAAACAAGAATAGCATTTGTGTGGAAACAAATTGGCTCTGACACATTTCAAAAAAGGATACCTTCAAACTATTTACGGTCAAATCGTACAAATAATTTTGTGTTGGATTCCAAGCCACATCGGAGTAAGAAGAAACGAAAGAGCAAACTCAGCAGCCAAAACGGCCTTAGATCTTAGCCCTAAAGATATCTCCATTCCATATACCGATTTGAAACTGATAATCAGTAAATTCCTTCACAAAAAATGGCAATAACGATGGGACATGAACATCAATAATAAACTCTTCCAAATTCAGCCCAACTTGGGAGAATGGAGACCAGCTTTTTAGGGCATCGAGAAGAGAACAAGTCGTTATATCCCGACTGCGCATTGGTCATACAATGCTTACTCACGTTTTCATACTGAAACAAGAACCACAACCACAATGTTTGACGTGTCAGACAACTTGCACGGTTAAACACATTCTTATAGAATGCTGAGCTTTCGCTGTCATCAGGACGCGACTTTTCAAAATGACTAGTTTAACCGAATTGTTCGAAAACATCAAAGTAAACGACGTTCTGTCCTTCTTGCGAGAAACACGGTTGTACGAAAGAATATGACGAATTAAAACTGATTAATCATGTGCAAAACAAGTGAAATCCTGGTAATAGAAAATTTTACCAACTAAGTATTCATTGGTAAAAGGTATATATATATATAGACAGAATTTGGCGTTAAATAACCTACAAAGGTTGATAAACCCAAACAACCAACCAAATCAAATCGTACGCGTATAAACATTTAACTGTGTTCAAACAAATGAGATCTAGCTCATATATAAATATTGTCTACAACTTTGCATTTGCAAATCATATATAAGTAGAAAAAGGATTTACTGTTAAATAATATACTATGTTTGATATGCAAGAAACACCAACCAAAACAAATCATATATATTTAATATAAAGAGGATTTGGCATTAAATAACCTCCAATAGTTGATATGCCACAAACCCAACGAAGCCAAATCCTATATATATATATATATATATATATAGGATTTGGTATTACAGAACCTACAATGGTTGATATGCCATAAAACCCTTTTCCAAAATAATTCCGATATATTTAATATATATGTATTAAGGGGATCTGGCATAAAATAACTTATAATAGTTGATTTTCCATAAAACGCAACCAAACTAAACCAAACAATGAATTCATTCTTCGATTTTGATAAAATTTTTCGTATTTAATAAGAGAAAAATAAACAGAATCGATTTAACATAAAATTCTTTATCCTATTTACCAACCCCTCCGCTCGGGCAGGATAGGACACAAGGTCAATTTTTAAGCGGAGTTTAACAGGTTTTAATTCAGAGTTTTCCTTCTCCTAGACTAGTTGCCCCACCAAAACTGAAGAGTCAGTCTGTCCTACTATTTACCCATAGCTGGAGGGAGAATAATTGGATTCATACCTTTCCCAAGGGTATTAGTATTATATTTTGACCTTCGACCCAGCCCAAAAATACTATTCCAAGGTGATACACCGGAAGGAAGTGACACATTCCAATGGCCAGTAATCGAAAGAGATCGCGTGGGCGGATTAAGGCTTATGATATGGGACAAGGTGAAGGTCCCATTGTGCCACTACAGTGATGCACCGGAAGAGAGTTACCTCTGAACTCCATGACAGTTATTTCCGCTTGATGACGATTAAACATTCGATTTCAAAGATCCAGTGGGCGATCGTGTGGGCGTTGAATTATTATATAATTGAGTTGAGTTGGGTGCCAAAGCAGTTGCCAGTAGAATTCCAGACACCTAGAGACCAGATGCGGTAGGGAAAGCCACACCCGACTGAGGGGGTCCTCGGAAAACCCCCGATGGAGTTAGGGGTCCAGAGAAGATGCTGATAAGATGCCATAAAGAAAGCCAGCATCCAGCAGTGGACCCCAAGACCTCTGGTTGAGCATCTAAGAGAACAAGAAAGACACAACGTGACGGTCATGACAGTGGGGTCAAAAAATGAAGTTTATGTTCGGTCTCTAGCACCCTCTCACATGCAAACCTTACAAAAAAAGTGAGAGGTGAATATTTTTCTAAAGAAGTCTTCTTGCGTCTTCCTTCCTGCGTCTTTATCATGCGTCGTTTATTCATGCGTCTGTCTTTGATGTTGTGTCGTTGTGATGCTGAATGATGATGTAGATGACTATACAACATTAGTGCTATGTGAAATGCAATCAGTCACGTCCAGTATTTGAACTCGTGTCGCCATGTCCATTTCCTACGACAATGACTATTACACCACGGGCGCCTTTATATGATATAAAATAATGAGGAAGGGTTCATGGCTTACGTGTTGAACTGCGACAGCGTAGTAAGCGAGTTTGAACTCCAGTCGCAGTATTACGTTCATTTTTGAACTAATTCCTTTGGGAAAGGTATATATCACTATATTCCTCCGGCTCTATATTAAATAGTACAACTACAACCCTGCTACAATAAAGGCTTCGGCATAAAATTACCCGCGAAGGTTGATATGCCACGATATAACAAAATCAAATTAAACAATGAACGAATATTATTGATTAAGGGAAAGTTTGAAAAGTCTCTGTAGTGAATATATCACCAAAACATAAGTACACCATGTCTATTTATTTACTGAAATTTCTTTTAATAAAAAAAATTCTAGATTTTCATTTCTTTCTAACGCTGGCCCAATCAGCTGGAACTTCAGAATACACCGACTACATCTCAGCGGAAGGGTAAGCCTCCCTCAATGATTTTCCTGGATATGACATTAAGTAATCTGATGGTGAGGTTTCAGTAATGCTGGGGGTTTGAGGAATGCAGAGTACTCCTTCATTGCCATCGCTCCCAGATCCTCTCTGTTCCGGAGTGGTAGTACCTGATAGGGTCCTAAATATGGGTCAAATAGAACTAAACTGTGTACTTATCCAAAACTTAATTATTTGAAATAGAACTGTTTTAACATTTAAACTGTATACTTATGTTAAACTGAAATGTTTGAAATAGAACTATTTATATCAGTAAAAATGGATTTGGCTCGCAGTTACATACTTTTTGATGATAATAATAATAATAATAATAATAACAAAACGAACCTGCCGACTAGTGGATTTTGCCGTTACACCAGACCACAGAGTAAAACTGAAAGAAAGCGAAAAGACGAGACGATCAATTGCCTAATAAGCGAATGCAATAAATTAGCAAAAAAGACTATACGACTAGATACAACTGGGTGAGGAAGGTGATCTACTGGGAACGGTGCAAGTAATTTAAGTTTCACCATACAAATAAGTGGTATATTTACAACTCAGAATCAGTCCTAAAAAATGAGACTCACAAGATACTCTGGGATTTTGGGATAAAGAGATCACCTCATCTCGACAAGACATGTCACTAAACCAACCAACCAACTATTGAAAGGTATTGCTCATTTCTTGTCTATCACTTTAAAGGTCAAATAACAATTTGAACTTCGTATCAATGTCTCCATTCCTAGTCAAATGACATCGGGTCTAGCAGTTGAGTACAGACACAAATCCTTGGGTACTTTTTACAGAAATATTACGATACCGATCACAGTCAGTAAAGCAATAGTAGACCAGTCTCATATATGTTAATGAAAATAATAATAATACTACTACTAATAATAATGATAATAATAATAACCAAACAATGTCATCGTAGTAATCAACACACAATCAGCATTCAAACAAAACAATGTCCACTTCTCGGCCAACCTTAGGTCAGTGTTCAATTCAGAGCATTGTAAGAGCCAGTGTCCATGTCATTCATTGAACCCTATCAGTGAGAAATGACAAAGAGGCTGAAATAAAACCCCTTCGTACCACAATGTCTCCCAAATAAGTATTCATCATAATTTCAGGTTTATACCCCTCAGATATTCAACCAGAAATTTTAAATTGGTATCAAGAAAAAAAAATCAAATTACTTTGATTTTGATTCAGAAACATCATTTACTCAAAAGTTCATAGATTTTTGCCAGTATATAATTTAATATATGATATATATTGCCACTTGCTCTCTATACAATCATAAATGTAAATATATAAACACGAAAATATGTAATGGATAAAGGGCTTGACTTGGCCATCAAAGTAAACGAGTTTGAATTCCAGTCGGGCAATTACATTCACTTCCGAACAAATACGTTTATCTCCCAATCAACGCGTTAAATATGATGTTTGCTATTCTTTTACAAGGATGTATTTCACATTAAATAACCCGCAAAGTTTGATATGCCATTAAACAAAGAAACCCGAACCAAACAAAACCGGTTTGGCCAAAAATGTGATCTTGTGAAGCCTTATAAACGCCATTGACTGTAAATTATCTCAGAAATCAACCGAATATAGTCGGTGGAACCCGAGAAAATCAGGTCTCGGATTTCCTAATTTTGGTAATTTTCAGTGACCATATACAAATCACGTGGAAAGGGGAACAGCCATCTTTTTGAAAGCTTTTATTTAAAGTATCGGCTAAGTGATTTTCAAAGAGAATTTTTTTTTTCTGGTTTAGGAAATTGAATGCAAGGAGAGAATATCAAGAACGTTATAGTTAACCCACATGGTAAGTATAAAATCATTCAATCCAGAAAACAATCTCATAAAGTTTATGAAAACAAGGGCAATATCACTAAATCTTTGTAAAAACTTCAAAGGAAATTACATGCGTAGTTATAATAATCATATGCGAAATATGTTCGTCTATAGAAAATGATATTTAAGGATCATTTAACAAATAAGGATGATCTATCTACCTATCTATCTATCTAAGAGTGACATTTAATAAAGGGAATCTAGTGGTTAGAATTTTCGCCAAAGACCCAGGCGTCTGGGGTCCAATCCTAGGTCAAGTCATACCAAAGACCCAAAAAATGGTACTTGATTCCGTCTTGTTTAACACTTAGAATTATAAGGTAAGGATCAAGGGTAAAGTGGGGCAATCCAGAGAAAAGAGTTTCGCTCTTCTTTACACATCGTCGTAGTAGCTATTGAAAAGGGAGCCTTCAGGTCCCCCTTGACTATGGTCGCTAAATTTCTTTACTATCAATCAATCTATCTAACTATAAGGTTCATTCAATGAAAAAGGGGAATATATCTCTCTGTGTCTCCATCTATCTACCATGTAAATTCAATAAATAGGAAGAATCTATCTACGAGAGTCATTAAATAAGTTTCCAGAATTTTTTCATATGGGCACTTTTATTGATAATACACACATGAAACTCTAGTCTTCTTCGAAGTAATCTCCTCCGGCTGCAATGCACTTGTTGTACCGTTCCAATAACTTCTGGAAGGCCCTATGGAAGTCCTCTTGTGTAAGCGTATCAATGACCTTCGTCACAGCCTCCTTCATCTCCTCAATTGTTTCATAACGACAGCCTCTGAGCTTAGGGAATAAGAAAAAGTCACAGGGAGCAAGGTCTGGACTATAGGGAGGCTAAGGAACTGTCTTGATGCCTATCTTGGTCAAATAGTATGTGACAAGGATAGAGTTGTGGACTGGTGCATTGTCCTAGTGGAAATGCCACAGACCCGATTTGAAGAGTGCTGGCCTCTTCCGACGGAATCTCCTGAACTCCCTTAAAACCTCAACATAATGACCCTAACTCTAACCCTAACCCTTTGGCCAATCAACTCTGGTGTATTGACTTCCCTTCTCCTCCCACACCTCTCATCATCCCTCACAGACTCACTACCTTCCCTGAATCAATTATGCAACTCAAAAACTGGTGCTCGATTCATGCAAGATGGTCGAAAAGCAGTCTGAAGCATTCCATACGTTTCTGTGGCATTTTTTCCAAGTTTAAAACAGAATTTTATTGCATATGGTTCTTCTAAAGTGTCCTGACGTCCAGATTGCATTTTTGAAATTCATCAGCTGTGACAATCAGCTGTGACAATCATTGAATGATCCCACTTCAGAGAGGTAAATAGATGAATAGATAGATTCACCTTTTTTTATTGAATGGTCATCTGAGATAGATAGATAGATTGATAGATAGATAGATAGATAGATACGTGGGGCATTCAATAAGTTTCAAAGCTTTTTTGTACAGGCATTTAAAATTTTCATGGACACTTGAAAATTTAGTACGTTATTGCTCTACATCTTCTGAGATGACTGACCATTTTTTATGATTCTAGGTTTCAATGAACAGCTACAGTAGGAATCAAAATATACCCTACTAAAATCTGATTGTCACAGCTGATGAATTTCAAAAATGTTATCTGGACATGAGGACACTTTAGAAGAACGATATGCAATAAAATTCTGTTTTAAACTTGGAAAAAATCCCACGGAAACGTATGGAATGCTTCAGACGGCTTTTTGAGCATCTTGCATGAATCGAGCATCAGTTTCTGAGTGGCATAAGAGATTCAAGGAAGGCAGGGAGTCTGTGAGGGATGATGAGAGGTGTGGGAGGAGAAAGGAATTATATTATATGAATATTACGATGTAAATACAATAGAGAAAAAAAAAGAAAAAAAAAGGGGAAAAATGAAGAAAGAAAAGAGTGTGAAATAAAGACTGTGTTGTTAAAGGCATGCATAAAACAAGTGAGCTCAAGCTGGAAGTAATAATTCCCCCTAACAAGTTAAGCAAATCTTTAGCGTACAATGAATAATAAAGTAGAAGCGAGGTTTATTTATTGCTTTCT
>OY757931.1:35800090-35907685 GCA_963585895.1 Sepioteuthis lessoniana
TCTCTCTCCTCATGTCGAAAAACTGAAAGTCAAAATAGTGAATAAACGTTTCGTATCTGAACTAAAGAAAGTCGTCTGTGTTTCGGGATTCCTATGGAAATTTACTAAGCTTTTTGCTTAGATGTGCCACAAAGCCATATGGTTTCGGGATTCCTAAGCATGTGAACATTTTACATATTTGTATATTTTACATTATTCGTATCATGGATATGTTACAATAAAATAAAACAAAACACAACCAAATCGATAGCTTTATCAAACTGACTTTTACTTTGAAAATATTCCTACGATTAAATCATGTACCGGACATTGGCCTAGCGGTTAGAGTGTTCGCCCATGGCCCGGGAGACCTGGGTTCAATCCCAGGTCGAGTCATACCAAAGACTCAAAAAATGGTACTTGATGCCTCCTTGCTTAACACTCAGCATTATAAGGTACGGATCAAGGGTAAAGTAGAGCAATCCAGGGAAAGAGTAGAGCCCTCCCCTACACCTTGGTGTAGTAGCTATCGAAAAGGGAGCCTTCGGGTTACCCTCGACTATGGTCGCCAACTTTACTTTTACTTACTATTAAATCATATGAGCGAAGCAGTTCAATCCATGGGAAGTAAATTCCATTTGAACATTAAAAATATAGTTATTACAATCATTTAAATATGAAAAAGTTTCGGCATTAAATAACCCATAAGGTATTGATATGCCGTTAAACAAATAAACATAACCAACAAAATCTCATCTATGTCCAGATTTATGAGAGAAGCAGCATTAGTAAAAGTTGGTGACCGTAGTCGAGAGTGACCCGAAGGCTCCCTTTTCGATAGCTACTTTACCAGGGTGTTGAGGACGGTGCTACTCCTTTCCCTGGATTGTTCCACTTTACTTTCATCCGTACCTTATAATAACGAATGTTAAGCAAGGAAGCATCAAGTACCATTTTTTAGTCTTTAGTCTTTTTAGTCTCGACCTGGGATCGAACCCGTCTCCTAAACCATTGGCGAATACACTAACCATAAAACCAATATCCGGTATTCGTTGTAAACAAAAAGTAAAGTTATCGACCGTAGTCAAGGAGACCCGAAGGCTCCCTTTTCAGTAGCTACTACACTGAGGTGTAGTTGAGGCCACTACACTTTTCCTTAGATTGCTCCACTTTACTCTTGATACTTTCCTTATAGAGGTGAGTGTTAAGCAATGAGGTATAAAGTACCATTTTTATGTCTTTGGTATGACTCGACCTGGGATCGAACCCGTCACCCGGACCATTTGCGAACACTCAAATCACAAGACCAATGACAGGTAATAACTTCATCTTTGGAATGGTAAGAAAATACGATGAGAAAAAGACTAGATAATAAGGAATAATTTTGTCATTGCCTCCATAGTCTAATAAATACGAAAAATAACACGGAAGATATTTTACAATATTTTGGTACGTGTTAGTTTGCAACAAGTATGGCACAAGTCAGTGATACACAATAGTTGGTAATATCGTGATAGTAAGTACACTGATATGTTGTGCATTGTTTCAGTACGTGTTTGATTTGAAAGCCGCACAGGTGAACGTACAATGTAGACTAATTTGGGAATTTATTCTTTAAGAGTCCGAAAATAACACTGGGCCATAACGCTGACAAAATAACCGAAATATTTTATAGTATAAAAGGGAATGGTGCAGCTGGTCACAGCACAGCAACCAAGCAGTTGAAGAAATTTTGCTCAGATTGCAAGAATCTAGACGATCAAGCAATATCAGGTAGACCTAATACAATGGATTCGGAGGCACTGCTCCAAGCTGTAGTTCTCGGAGAGTATCAAGTGAGCTCAGCGTCTCATTGTCCAGCTTGGTTCATTAATTTCATGCTCTCAGCAAAAGCATTTAGAACAGCTAAACAGTGTTACATGCTATCAACAAAAGCATTTAGAGCAGCTGAACAGTGTTACATGCTCTCGGCAAAAGCATTTAGAGCAGCTGAACAGTGTTACATGCTCTCAGCAAAAGCATTTAGAGCAGCTGAACAGTGTTACATGATCTCGGCAAAAGCATTTAGAGCAGCTGAACAGTGTTACATGCTCTCGGCAAAAGCATTTAGAGCAGCTGAACAGTGTTACATGATCTCGGCAAAAGCATTTAGAGCAGCTGAACAGTGTTACATGATCTCGGCAAAAGCATTTAGAGCAGCTGAACAGTGTTACATGCTCTCAGCAAAAGCATTTAGAGCAGCTGAACAGTGTTACATGCTCTCGGCAAAAGCATTTAGAGCAGCTGAACAGTGGTACATGCTCTCGGCGAAAGAATTTAGAGCAGCTGAACAGTGTTACATTCTCTCGGCAAAAGCATTTACAGTAGCTGAACAGTGTTAGATGCTCTCGGCAAAAGCATTTAGAGCAGCTGAACAGTGTTACATGCTCTCGGCAAAAGCATTTAGAGCAGACGAACAGTGTTACATGCTCTCGGCAAAAGCATTTACAGCAGCTGAACAGTGTTACATGCTCTCGGCAAAAGCATTTAGAGTAGCTGAACAGTGTTACATGCTCTCAGCAAAAGCATTTAGAGCAGCTGAACAGTGTTACATGCTCTCGGCAAAAGCATTTAGAGCAGCTAAACAGTGGTACATGCTTACGGCGAAAGAATTTAGAGCAGCTGAACAGTGTTACATTCTCTCGGCAAAAGCATTTACAGTAGCTGAACAGTGTTAGATGCTCTCGGCAAAAGCATTTAGAGCAGCTGAACAGTGTTACATGATCTCGGCAAAAGCATTTAGAGCAGCGTAACAGTGTTACATGCTCTCGGCAAAAGCATTTACAGCAGCTGAACAGTGTTACATGCTCTCGGCAAAAGCATTTAGAGTAGCTGAACAGTGTTACATGCTCTCAGCAAAAGCATTTAGAGCAGCTGAACAGTGTTACATGCTCACGGCAAAAGCATTTAGAGCAGCTGAACAGTGTTACATGCTCTCGGCAAAGGCATTTAGAGCAGCTGAACAGTGTTACATGCTCTCGGCAAAAGCATTTAGAGCAGCTGAACAGTGTTACATGCTCTCGGCAAAAGCATTTAGAGCAGCTGAACAGTGTTACATGCTCTCAGCAAAAGCATTTAGAGCAGCTGAACAGTGTTACATGCTCTCGGCAAAAGCATTTAGAGCAACTGAACAGTGTTACATGCTCTCGGCAAAAGCATTTAGAGCAGCTGAACAGTGTTACATGCTCTCGGCGAAAGAATTTAGAGCAGTTGAACAGTGTTACATTCTCTCGGCAAAAGCATTTAGAGCAGCTGAACAGTGTTACATGCTCTCAGCAAAAGCATTTAGAGCAGCTGAACAGTGTTACATGCTCTCGGCAAAAGCATTTAAAGCAGCTGAACAGTGTTACATGCTCTCGGCAAAAGCATTTAGAGCAGCTGAACAGTGTTACATGTTCTCGGCGAAAGAATTTAGAGCAGCTGAACAGTGTTACATGCTCTCGGCAAAAGCATTTAGAGCAGCTGAACAGTGTTACATGCTCTCGGCAAAAGCATTTAGAGCAGCTGAACAGTGTTACATGCTCTCGGCAAAAGCATTTAAAGCAGCTGAACAGTGTTACATGCTCTCGGCAAAAGCATTTAGAGCAGCTGAACAGTGTTACATGTTCTCGGCGAAAGAATTTAGAGCAGCTGAACAGTGTTACATGCTCTCGGCAAAAGCATTTAGAGCAGCTGAACAGTGTTACATGCTCTCGGCAAAAGCATTTAGAGCAGCTGAACAGTGTTACATGCTCTCGGCAAAAACATTTAGAGCAGCTGAACAGTGTTACATGATCTCGGCAAAAGCATTTAGAGCAGCTGAACAGTGTTACATGCTCTCGGCAAAAGCATTTAGAGCAGCTGAACAGTGTTACATGCTCTCGGCAAAAGCATTTAGAGCAGCTGAACAGTGTTACATGCTCTCGGCAAAAGCATTTAAAGCAGCTGAACAGTGTTACATGCTCTCGGCAAAAGCATTTAGAGCAGCTGAACAGTGTTACATGTTCTCGGCGAAAGAATTTAGAGCAGCTGAACAGTGTTACATGCTCTCGGCAAAAGCATTTAGAGCAGCTGAACAGTGTTACATGCTCTCGGCAAAAGCATTTAGAGCAGCTGAACAGTGTTACATGCTCTCGGCAAAAACATTTAGAGCAGCTGAACAGTGTTACATGATCTCGGCAAAAGCATTTAGAGCAGCTGAACAGTGTTACATGCTCTCGGCAAAAGCATTTAGAGCAGCTGAACAGTGTTACATGCTCTCGGCAAAAGCATTTAGAGCAGCTGAACAGTGTTACATGCTCTCGGCAAAAGCATTTAGAGCAGCTGAACAGTGTTACATGCTCTCGGCAAAAGCATTTAGAGCAGCTGAACAGTGTTACATGCTCTCGGCAAAAGCATTTAGAGCAGCTGAACAGTGTTACATGCTCTCGGCAAAAGCATTTAAAGCAGCTGAACAGTGTTACATGCTCTCGGCAAAAGCATTTAGAGCAGCTGAACAGTGTTACATGCTCTCGGCGAAAGAATTTAGAGCAGCTGAACAGTGTTACATGCTCTCGGCAAAAGCATTTAGAGCAGCTGAACAGTGTTACATGCTCTCGGCAAAAGCATTTAGAGCAGCTGAACAGTGTTACATGATCTCGGCAAAAGCATTTAGAGCAGCTGAACAGTGTTACATGCTCTCGGCAAAAGCATTTAGAGCAACTGAACAGTGTTACATGCTCTCGGCAAAAGCATTTAGAGCAGCTGAACAGTTTTAAATGCTCTCGGCAAAAGCATTTAGAGCAGCTGAACAGTGTTACATGCTCTCGGCAAAAGCATTTAGAGCAGCTGAACAGTGTTACATTTCAACAAAATATTGCAAAACTTTCAACTCACTCTAGTTTTCAAAAATGCCAATTTTGAAATTGTGCTTAAGTCTTGCAATCAACATTTTTCTAAAGTGAAAAATACCCACAGTCGATTGTTTGATTAATTTGAGATATTTTAACGGCATGTCAATCTGTTTAGGGTTATTTATTGCATATGGGATAATGAATTACGTTCATTATATGTTCATATTTAATTTTTGCAGATGATTCTCTGAGGGTTTTTTTAGCACACGGTCTAATTTAATATGAATACTTTTAAAACTTTTTTGACTCATTGGTTGGAGCCAAGCACGTACTATTATTTCAGGTCAAAGTAAACCTGAGTTTAAAGAAGTGAAGAATTACTGCACTCTTCATATATCTCCAGATTTGGTTTCGTGTCATACCAAGGAGCCTCTTCCCCTCCCCCTTTTCTGCAAATGATACGGTGTATTCTAAGCTTTGTCGACAAAGCGGTTGATTTTAAAGATATTTTCATTTCATGATTTAGAGCAGATTTAAAAATTTTCAAAATCTTTTTAAAGGTTTGAATTATTTGCAGACTTCTCATTATAAGAATTATATGAAGTCAACTTTAATTCCCAAATGGAATTGGGGTCAGAATGAAAATTGGGCGGCTGTCAAAATAAACGATTACGATTTGATGGAAGAAAAGTATACAAGACTTATGAAAATCTCACCAAGATAGGTGGTTTTGGGGGTGTCCTCGTGGTGTAATGGTTAAAGCGATGAACAGCAGAATCGTAGTACGCGAGTTCGTACTCCAGTCGCGCTATTACGTTCACTTTCGGGCAAATACCCTTGGGAAAGGTATGAACCCCCTTATTCTCCCTCCAGCTATGGATAAATAGTAGGACGGACTAGGTTCTTCAGCCTTGGTGAGGCAACTAGTCTAGGAGAAGGAAAACTCTGAATTCAAACCTGTTAAACTCCGCTTAAAAATTGACCTTGTGTCATATCCTGCCCGAGCGGAGGGGTTGGTAAATAGTACCAAGATAGGTATTTTCACGAGTTCCACAAGCAATCGAAGTTTATAACCTTTATTCAATGCCTGACACTAGGATCGAACTCATGACCAACAGATGACTCGATGACTTTTAATGTGCGATCATCGGATGAAGCTACTGTCATTAGTCTGCCACTTCAATTGAGCTAGATGTCCTCTCGTACTAAGTTCAGATGTTGGACTTTATATTTGTACTAAAGAAAATCACCACCCAAATCATCATCATCATCATCAAGGCTTGCCGACAGCACGGGTCCCCGTAAATCTCTCTCTCTCTCTCTCTCTCTCTCTCGTCATCCATCCCAATCCACCATTATACTCAGTAGTTGCTCTAGACGGTTCCCAGTAATTTCACTGAGCAGATAGATGTAAGATTATGCTGGTTGATTAACACTGGAGTGTCCACGTATACTGTATACCGGCTGTTGATTGAGTGATTGATTTTCCGGTTGGGCAACGCTTGTTGGGGTATTTATTACTGAATTCAATCTTTTTCTTTCTTTTTTTTTTTTCAATTTTTTCCCCTCCAGTGTTGTTTGGTTGATTTTCTGATATATCAAATTTTTTTGTCTCAATTAATGCCGAAGTCAGTATTTTTAAATCATTTATATTGTTTCAAGTGACTATTCCTATTAAATAATAATTAACTTCACGTAACCAATTCTTAATAAAAAATAGTTTGCTGAAAGTTAGACGGCTTCAAGTATCTTCCTATAATATGATAATTTACTATTAATTATCTTCAATTAGCTGTTCCGATCAAATATTAAAAATTTGCAAGCTTTCATATGACTGTCAGTAATTATTTCTTACTATTCCGAGTAATGTGTATAAAATCATATAGTTTTATGTGTTATATAAATCATCATCATCACCATCATTATCATCATGTCGTGCCGCTAGCACGGATATCCCTGACCGTCTCTCGCCACTTTTCCCTATCGTTCATCGCCTCAGGCAGGTCGTCTGGGCTACATCCCGTATCCTCACATAGCTGATGTATGTATGTTCTAGCTGGTCGTCCAGCTTTAGCTCGGCCATATATGGGGGGTCCATAGGAGTACATCTCTTATGAGCTCGTCCCTGTTCCTCCAGCAGTGTCCTTCGTGCCTGGTTCGTCTAGCTTGGATAGTTTTCGTGATGGGAGGTAGGTGGCCGTATAGTTGGTGCGTTGTGGGATGTTGCCGCCAGGACTTGTTTAATATTGTTCGCAACATTCTTGTGTAGTAGCCGTCTAGCTTCTTCTCCAGCCGTTTTGTTAGCGTCCAAGTGGTGCATCCATACAGCAGTATCGACACGACCGCTGCTTGGAAGAAACTCCGTTTCATTTTATTGGTCAGGTCTGATTTCCATATGACCTATAGTTTATCGATAGCTGTCCATGCCTTCGTAGGCCGCGTGTCGATGTCTTTTTCGGTTGATAGCGTTACATGAAATACACCCAACAAAGCCGAAACACTACTGCATAGTTTGGAACGAGCCGCCGCAGGCATTGGCCTCCATGTCAATGCACACAAAACTGAATATATGAGCTTTAATCAAGCAGGCCACATTTCCACACTAGACGGAACCTCTCGGAAACTGGTTGACAAATCAACACACCTAAGAAGCAGTGTTATATAAATACTAATATATATATATATATATATATATATATATATAATATTAATAATTTGCCAGAAATTAAACGAAGACTGAAATCAATTTAAACTGGTGAACAGTTAATACTTAGCTACAGTATCAATATTTCAAGAGCCAATGCATTAATAAGGTTTTCAATGATTTTAAACACGTAAACACTTCATACTTAGTTACAATATCAATATTTCAATAGGCAATGTATTAATAATGTTTACAATGATTTTAAATAGGTAAACACTTTATACTGAGCTGCAATATCGACGTTTTAAGAGCCAGTGTATTAGAATAGTTGAAAATCATTAACATCAATTCAAAAGTATTTGAATTAGTAACTAAACAAGTCAGTCAATATATCTATTTCAATGCGTTTGCTTGTAACGACGTACCTAACGTTTTTGCGCGTCACAATTTCCCAGTGGCGGAATCAAAAAAGAGAGGAAGAGATAGAAAGAGATGTCTTAAATAAACAGGTGCAGTGAAAAATTTTAAGCTGACTGTAGAGGGTTTGTTGTTTGGTTGATTAGATGGTTACTCTTTTGACATGTCAACTAGTGGGATTATTTTGCAGAAGCCAGTTTTCCAATGATCGTATCCAGTTACAGTTGGGGGGTGTCCTCGTTGTGTAATGGTTAAAGCGATGGACTGTGGAATCGTAGTAAGTGAGCTCGTACTCCAGTCGCGCTATTACGTTTACTTTCGGGCAAATACCCTTGGGAAATGTATGAACCCCCTTATCCTCCCAGCTATGGGTTAAATAGTACCACTACCGTTCTTCTCGGAGAATGGCTTTGGCATTAAATAACCTACAAAAGTTGATATGCCATTAAACAAAGAACCAAACCAAACCGATTACAGTTGGTGGCAAAATATTAACTCACCCCCTCTAGGAAAACTGTTCTTCCATATCTTTTAATCCATGGAAAAAATGAGAAAAAGTCAGCGACAAAACCTATTTTATTTGATAGCAAAACATTCTCTTTTCGGGGAACATACTTCAAATTGGTTATACTATTTCATTTTAGTTAATAATAGATTTTAAATCAGATAGATGAACAAATTATCAAATCAGTAAATTTTGAAGACGAAATCATGGAATCACAAGCAAGGAAAACTCCCTACCAAGGGAGGTACCCGTGGTGTAATGGTTATCGTCGCACGAAATGGACACGGCAACACGAGTTCAAACTCTGGATGAGACTAATTGCATTTCACATAGCACTAATACCCTAGGGAAAGGTATGAATCCAATTGTTCTCCCTCCGGCTATGGGTAAATTGTAGGACAGACTAGGTTCTTCAGCCTTGGTGAGGCAACTAGTCTAGGAGAAGGAAACCTGTCAAACTCCGCTTAAAAAAATTGACCTTGTGTCATATCCTGCCCGAGCAGAGGGGTTGGTAAATATGACCAAGGGAATTTACTTGAAAGGATTGGGAGACCAATCATGTCTGCTAATTAGAGTGACCTCTTTCTGTGAAAGAGAATTATTTTCAGAAGTTGACTTAGTATTTTTTTCGTATGGTTTTGTTTTATTGATGGCAAATCAACCATCATAGATTAATTATTGCCAAACTCTTTGCAGTCACATTATCTAATTATTAAGTGTTATATCCGGTACACTCGTTGGAGGATTCTCATTCTACAGAGATGCAGTCGATGTATTCTACGGCTCCAGCCGACTGGGACAAAAGTTGACCAAGATTTTCCTATTAAACCTTTCCCAGTCAGTACAAGAGATTTCATCCCTTAATTTCTATGTTCTACAACATGGCTCCAATCGGTACAAAAATAGAACTTCACTTTCATTGTAAACAGGTAAACACTTCATATTTGTTTAACTCATAGACTGGACTCTAACAGGTACAACCACTCCACCTCATAAGTACGCAGTTTTTAATGTCAAAAACCGTTCTATTCCAAACAATTCTGTTTAGCATAAGTACACAGTTTAAATGTCAAAAACAGTTCTATTTCAAACAATTCAATTTAGCATAAGTACACAGTTTAGTTCTATTCGACCCATAGATAACACCCTATCAGCTGCAACCACTCTGAACCTGAGTCGACCTGGGAGCGATGGCAAAAAAGGAATACTCTTGTTAATTTCCCCTCTAAAAGTTCTCCACTGCCTTCACGGGGTATTGAGATCCCACATTTTGGGGTATGTCACTGGATCTCACTGACGCCTTTATTAAACATGGCTATGGAATGTCTACCCCGGTGAGTGACATTCCAACCACCTCAAGAAGGCTGGAGCGTACAACGGCCGAAACGTTGTGCTAAACATGGCGACAAAAATGAGGACAATATTAAAAAAAATTTAAGTAATGTACATAATAACTTATCTAGAAAATATAGACAGACACTTTTTACATCCAACAATGCGTTTAAACTGCGTACTTATGTTAAACTGAATTTTTTGAAATGGAACTGTTTTGACATTTAACTGTGCATAAAGAAAAAAAATTATACTTATACTAACCTGAATTGTTTGAAACTTTTATCAAAATGATCTATTTCGGCGTTAAATGACCCGAAAAGAGTTGATCCGCCATAAAACCAACCGGCCAACCAACCAACCTCAAAACGGAGCCTCAATATCAAATCAAGTTTAGTGTCATACTCAGGACACCACTTAATAGGAAGGGATCTTGCCCATCTGAAAAGGTTACAGCTTGCTTATTCTGAGCCCCGTCGACTGAGCAATCCTTTGTTAATTGTCACAATGTCGGTCCTTTTCGACAACCAACTGTGAATGTTTTATATTTTATTCATTCCTGGAGTAAACGTCTTTTTGTGAGCGAACTATATTCACCGCAAAGAAAATAATATCATCGCATTTCTCATTAATATTCAGTGGCGTAACGGAGGCAATGCAAGAAACATGGCTAATGGACTGGAGTTACCAGAGGAAGGCAATAGATAGCTTACATAACTACGTACTTATTCTCTCTCCACACTTTTTTCCCCTCTCTCTCTCTCTCTCTCTCTCTCTCTTTACCACACTCATGCGTACACACGTGAACACCTAGGCATACATATACACCTACGCATTCACTTATCCACACAAATATATATACATTTTCTGGTTTATCTATATGTATCTTCATAAAACTCATCTAATATTTTTTTTGAAAAATTAGTTTATACTCATTTATCAAAAAGCACAGGATGAATCAAAGCTCAGTTTCAAAGAGATTTCACATTGGCTAGAATTTATCAACTCAACTTCTTCCCCATGAACAGTTTGTGGCACAAAAATAATTCCTTAACAGAATAGAGATGCTTTAAAATCAAAATTTTCCTTCTAAATTTATTGCCTAACCAAGGATAAAGATCCCCGTTTGCCCAACTATTTACACATGGCTTGTATATTCCCATACACACACATATGCATTTGTTTATATATATATATATATATATATATATATATAGAATACTTAGTCCAGTTAAACCGGAGTTAGGAGTAATTCCATCAGGACAAGAAAATATTCGTGAATATTTAGATCTTCCTGGTAAAGAGCTCAATGTATCAATTATATATATATATATATATATTAAATTAGGTAGGTCCACGAAAAGATTTGTATTTTTTTAATTTATTTATTTTTCTATTTGTTTTGTTCTTACAAACGTGTTATATATCTGAATGTTTCCAGCTTGTTGCTTTCGTCAAAGAACGTATATATCACAAGGCCTTGTTAATGGGGTGCTTAATGAGACTTGAAATCACTCTTGTTCGACGTTTCAATGTTTTTCAGTTGGTTATGGGTTTTATATAGAGGTGATCCTCTCTTTTTCTTAGTCTGCTTTACCTCTCTTTGATATTTGATATGTTCTTGTCATTATTTGTTTATGTGTGTGTGTGTGTGTGTGCATTTTTCTTCTGTGTGAGTGTGTGAGTGTGTGTCTTGGGGATTTTTTTGTGCATGTGTGGCAGTGCGGTTTTAAAATTACTGGTAATTTTTTTCAAATAGGTTTTGTCTGTGATTATGTATACACATATCTATGTATGTTTGTATATATATATATATATATATACGCGTGTGTGTGTGTGTATGTGTGTGTGTTTCCAGCTTGATACTATTGTCAGAGAACATGTCTTGCACAAGGTCTAGTAAATGGGTATCCCGTATCCTCACATAGTTGCTGAATGTATGTTCGTGCTGGTCGCCCTGCCTTTGCTCGGCCATGTGTGGGGATCCATAAGAGTACATCACTTATGAGTTCATCCCTGCTTCTCCAGCAGTGTCCTGCATGTCTGGTTTGTCTAACTTGAATAGTTTTCGTGATTTGAGTTTTTTAATTATTTATGTTTTTGTGTATATATATATATATATATATATATATATATATATATATATATATATATATATATATATATATGTGTGTGTGTGTGTGTGTGTGTGTGTTTATTTCCATACGTGTGCGTGTACAATTGATGTTTTATTCAAGTTTGGTTTAAATTTATCAATAAGATACTTTTCCTTTATTTGAAGTGGCGTGTAGTCGTTGGTTTGATTAATTGGCATAATTTTGAATTTGACTCGATTATATTGGTATAGGTGTCTCGAAACATTTAATTTCCTGTTTCTGATATTAACCTTGTGTAGTGATGTCCTTGTATTAAGTGCCTGTGTTGACCTATGTATATTTTTTCGCATTAGCTACATTCACTTAAGTAGACTACGTTTTTTGAGTTGCAACTTAATTTTTATTTTGAATTTGGTTTCCGGGTGTTTTAAAGGTATTGTATTTACCTTCTATTATTAAATCACATATTTTGTATTGTTTATTATTGCATTTGGTAACTCCATGTGTTGTGTTTTCTCCGAATGTAGAAGAGGTGAGTATTCATTTAAAATTTTTGGGTTGTCTCTGGCTTTGATTTATTTTTGTTATGTCAAGTATGTCTTTGATTTTCTCCTTGTTTTTAAGTACTTCTAGATTTTTTATTATTTCTGTGAATAGTTCAGGATTATATTTATTGAGAGTTGCGACGTATGCTCGAAATTTCTCGTTCTTTTGTTCTTTTTGGGTGCCTTAATTTTCTTTGGGTTATTTTTCTGCTAATTGTAGCCCTTTATTTATTAGTGTTGTTTAGTATCCTCTCTGGTGTAAGGCGTGCTTTTTTTTTAGGTTTTTATAGGTGATTATTGTGTGTATTCTACGTGCTAGAGTGTAAGGCGTAGATTTTATACAGTTTTGGGGGTGGTGGCTTTTGTAGTGGAGGTATTTTGGGTGTCTGTTGATTTGTGGTAGATATATGTGATGATTTGGCCATTTACATTTTTTATAAGTATGTCAATGGTTAATCGTTTAAGCTGTGTTCCATAGTAAATTATATTTTGGGTTGTAGGTTTTGTAGTAGGTTGTGTAATTTGTTGATGTCTCCCCATGGGCCTTTCCAGAATAGGAAATAATCGTCCAAACATCCTTTCCATGATTTAGTAAACTCTTCTTTTATGTCGTTGCCGTATTTTTACCTATTATTTCATATGAGTTTTCTTCTAAATATGTAAGGGTTAGGGTTGTGTATGTTCGGACAATTTTAGTTCCAATAGCTGTTCCTTGTGTCTGGATATAGTTAAATGTTTTTGAATTGGAAGGAGTTGTTATTAAGGATTATTTCTATACCATGATAATGTTTTGTTAAATCTTGGGTGTAATGTGTCTGGGTATTTATCTATCCGAAATGAGATGGTTCGTTTTCCTAATTCATGGGGGATATTACTATATAAGTTAGTGACGTCAAATGTAGCTATGAGGGCGTTGGGATGAATTTTTTCTGGTATGGATTTAAAAAAATCTATATTGTCCTTAACATAGCTTTTTATTTTATTTACGAAAGGTTGTAGTAAAATAACTTTTCGTTTGCTAAATCTACTGGACGGGCACAACGGGCCTGCTACAATGAGTCTAAATTTGAAGTCATTGGGGTTTGGGATTTCCATATATTCGGATTTTTGTGTTTCTACGGAGTTTTTTTATTTGTTTGGACGTGTGTATTTTTGATAATCCGTAGAAGTTACTATATATGAACTAAAATAATAACTTCATAATTTTTTTTAAAAATAGGAAGAGGCGTCTTAAATAAACAGGTGCAGAGAAAAATTTTAAGCTGACTGTAGAGGGTTCGTTGTTTGGTTGATTAGGTGGTTACTCTTTTGACATGTCAACTAGTGGGATTATTTTGCAGAAGCCAGTTTTCCAATGATCGTATCCAATTACAGTTGGTGGGTGTCCTCGTTGTGTAATGGTTAAAGCGATGGACTGCGGAATCGTAGTAAGCGAACTCGTACTCCAGTCGCGCTATTACGTTCACTTTCAGACAAATACACTTGGGAAAGATATAAACCCCCTTATCCTCCCAGCTATGGGTTAAATAGCACCACCACTGTTCATCTACGAGAATGGCTTTGGCATTAAATAACCTACAAAGGTTGATATGCCATTAAACAAAGAAACCAAACCAACCAAACCGAAGTTGGTCTTACTATTGACTGAGATCTTTCAGTACTGATCGTGCTTAAGAAACGACGTCTTATATTCCTCCGAGATACCGGAAGTCACGTGTTACGAACCACTTGACAAAAAAGTGTCAACATTCAAATCTAAATTTTTAAGTTAAAAATATTATTTTGTCCTAATGAGGACCAAACATTTAATCTATCAAAATGATTTTGTCTTGTAAATATATGTCATTATTATTACTCCTTGCGCGTTTTTCACACCAGCATTGGCTAATAGTCACTCAGTCGAGTCTGAGTAACACCAATTTTCATCAAGTCTCTTGCCCTCTTCTCAGTAATTCGGCTGATCTCAACAATGCTCTAGTTTGCACTGTCTCCACTCGTCCTCTTATGTTCAGTTTCTCCAGTCCCTGTACCAAATCTTTGGTAACCGTACCAAGTGCAGCAATAACAATTGGTATTACCATCCCGTTCATGTTCCATAGTGCTTTCAGTTCTCCAGCAAGGTCTAACTACTTATTTCTCTTTTCAATTTCTTTCAGTTTTACTCTGTAGTCAGCCGAGACGGCAAAGTTCACTATTCGGCAGGTTCTCTTTTTTTTTTTTTTTTTTTTACTAGGACTAGGTGTGGTCGTCTGACCGAGGTTAAGTGATCCGTTTGTATCGCAAAATCCCAGAGAAGTCCGTGCTTCTCATTCTCAAGGACCGGTGCTGGTTTGTGCATTTACCACTTGTTTGTAAAGTGAAAGTTCGATTTCTTGCAGAATTCCCCGTGGATCACCTTCCCCAACCAGTCATGTCCTTTGTGCGCTGATTGATTTCATTTGATTATAATGTGATTGATCGTTTTATCTCAATCACCGCTTAATTTACATTTGCTATTTTGTTGCGTTTTGTCAACATTGCTTTGACATAGTCCTTACAGCGTTGTTTTGAGCTGCTATCAGAATAGATTCAGTTTCTGTCTTAA
The DNA here is from genome assembly GCA_963585895.1 of Sepioteuthis lessoniana. Lineage (NCBI taxonomy): Eukaryota > Metazoa > Mollusca > Cephalopoda > Myopsida > Loliginidae > Sepioteuthis > Sepioteuthis lessoniana. Next base: position 35,815,043 of record OY757931.1, read on the forward strand.
GGCTTCCTTTTCCTAACAACGTCCAAGTTTTCTCGTGAGATATTTCACTTGTTTGTTGATTGAAATATCTCTACCGTTTGTCACCTGGTGTCCCATTGAGAAGATAGACATATGATAACTACTATCCTCTTGTTTGAATTAACAGTAGCAAGCAATCAGAGAATGAACGTTAAGAACAGATGTTTGTACTCGGTGACCTCCCTCGGATCGCCTGACACGGGAAGGAAGAAGAGAGAAGCCAAATGATTGGCTGGGACCCCAAAACGGAAGTGGGGACTCCTTCCCGTCTGCGGAAATAGAGAATAAGGAAGTTAGTAGTTGGACAGGGTTCGTGGCAGACGAAGCCAAAGCCAGTACTCCGGGTAGAAGAAGACGAAAAAATATCTCGGACACGAAGGAGCCAAGTTCTTCAAGCCAGTATTAAAAATAGCATAAAGTCTATTAGCCCGTAAAAGAGGAAATATTCTCCACAGGAACTCCATCAAAGAAAAAAGATTAGTAAACTTTGAGACCATTTCTCCTTATACCCAATTTTATATACCCTCTCTCTCTCTCAATTTGAAGAAAAACGAAAGAAAAGAAAAGAAGAAAGACATTTATGTTCATGGACTATTCATTCATGATATATTTGGCACGTTGAAGGTGTATATCTATGTGTAGTAAAAGATATATATATCAATATTTTAATGTTCCCACGTGCCTGAAGTTGTTATTTGCAGTATCTTCTACGAGTTTGTTATGTCATATTTCTTTTCCAGCTTCTATTCACCTTATGATATGCTCGCTTAAAATTGTCCTATTAATTTCTTTAAAATATCACTCGGGAAACCGGAATTGCCGACTACTATAATTAATATTATTACGTCTCAACCTAAAGGTCCATATCTTCCATTGCCTAGGGGAGGAAGACTAGTGGCCTTGGTGGGTGTGTGTATAGTGTGAAATTTGGAACCCCTTGCTAGCGGCGGTCAGTCTAGCCCTAAATTAATCCCCCACATAATATGCCAGTTCTTATGTGCCAGAGGAAAAAACTCTGAACGAGGACTTATTCTACAAGGGATCAAGTGCCAACCTGCCCCGTCTTCACACGTGCGAAAATAAAGTCCGATTTTGGGATTTTAAAGAATTTGCCGTCACTCGTTGTTTATTGTTCCCATTTTTGTTTTTTGGTTATTATTCTTTTTTGTTGCTGTTTTTGTTATCTCTATAGGTTCTTGTCACTGTGATTAATTTCCCTTCGCACTTCTAGTCATTAAATCGATGCGCCGACGCTATCTTCAATGCAGGTAAGTCCTCTTCCTCCTTCTTTTCTTCACACATACAGTCTTTCTACGTCATCTCAGGGATTTTAGACCTTATGTATTGCCATGAGTTTTCTTGTTCTCTAGTCCATTTGTTGAAGTCCTCTCATGCACTTTAAAGAATGACCCCGAGTGTTTTACGAGGGGGACAACCAGGTGATTATCCCTTTTATGAGCTTTCTGCTATGTAGTTTAATGTTGAGTAGTTTTCTCGTTCTCCTGACGTATCCTTTAAATTTTTTTTTCGTTTCCGCTTGTTTGATGATGTCCGCTTCCAATATTCCCAACTATTTGGAAGTTTCTTTTTCTCCGAGCGTTCTGATTTTTCCTAAATTTCGTTGTTCGATTCTTCTGTCATTTGTCATTTTTCGTTTTCCTCATCAGCATGGCATGTCGTTACTATATAACCTCACCATCAGTATTAGTGTTTCCTATTCTTTTTGATTTTTGGCAAAACATTAATTTCCAATACACATACCTAGATGACTCTAAAGCACAGCCAGACAAAATATAGGGTGTCTCAAAATAGATGCAACCCATTAATATGATAATGATTTATTACTGAGACAAGTGCAACCGCAGCCATTTAGAACACATCCAGTAAAAAAATGCATCCTTTGAGCTCGAAACTTCAAATGAACTTTTTTAATTGGTATTTTATCAACTTCCAGGAAATGCAATCTTTTTTTATTGGTTTGGTTTGGTTTCTTAATCGATGGACTGCGGAATCGTAGTAAGCGAGTTCGTACTCCAGTCGCGCTATTATGTTCACTTTCGGGCAAATACCCTTGGGAAAAGTATGATCCCCCTTATCCTCCCAGCTATGGGTTAAATAGTACCACTACAGATCTTCTATGAGAATAGCTTTGGCATTAAATAACCTCCAAAGGTTGATATGCAATTAAACAAAGAAACCAAACCAAACCTATTCGGGAAATCTTGTAAGGTGTAGGTGCAAAAAATTTAGAGGCAACACTATTTTTTAAAAGACTTTCCAAGGCATTTGATTCCGTATACAGAGGAAATATGGCCCAAATAGTACTAAATAATCGCTTATCAAAGCAATGAGGCTTTACACAAAAACACTAAAGTAATTTATTAACGGGATGGTGATTCTGCTTTATTCGACATCGTTGGAGTTTGGCAGAGAAATAGATAAGCATAATATATTTCCATCATTTGCCAAAGTTACGAAGTAACACCTTCCATAAAGTAAATAAAGTTGACGACCATAGTCAAGGTGACCTGAGGTCGCCATTTTCAATAGCTACTACACCAAGGTGTAGGGGAAGGCGCTACTCCTTCACCTAGATTGCTCCACTTTACACTTGATCCATACCTTATAATGCTGAGTGTTAAGCAAGGAGGCATCAAGTACCATTTTTTGAGTCTTTGATATGACTCGACCTGGGATTGAACCCTGGACTTCTGGGTTTTTGGCGAACACTCTAAAATGAAAGAAAATGATTTCACATTAAAATAGAGACGTTGATATTATTCCACAGAAAGTGGCCAACAAAGTAGAAGATATGGCGCTTATCGTTAATACTATTGCCCAAGCTGAATCCTTGCTACATGATCTGGATTATGCAGCAATAGGTATTTTCCTCTACGTGAATACAAATAAAACAGATTTTATGCACTTTATACTTGAAGGAGCCATCACTACTGTTACTACCAAGCTACTGAAATAAGTACTCTGGTTCACATACACCGGTAGTAACATCTCATCAACTAAAAGTGTTATTAACATACGTCTAAAGGAGCAGTAAAATATTATTGTGAGATTATCTATCATAAAAAATCTGATCTCTAATTAAACAAATCGAGATTTCTTCACAGTTGTAGATATGTCAGTACGTCTGTATGGCTGCACAAACTGGACTCTAAAGAAACGCATCCATGAGATCTTTTGAATGAATCCGGGAAGCAACACCTCACAACAACTGATGTACGGCCACTTACTATCTCACAAACCATCCTCGTAAGATGAACAAGATATGCAGGACACTGCTTGAGAAGTAGGGACAAGCTCATAAACGACGTTATCCCATAGACTTCTACACACAAGGACCTGCCATGTGCGATGGACGAGAGAGATTCATGGAAATCCGTACCTGAAGTACGGTTTAATGGATGAAATCTCTGACAGCAATCATCATCATCATCATCATCATGACGTGCGGCTAGCATGGATGCCCCTCTCTCTCTCCACGTCTCCCTATCATTCATCGTCTTCGGCAGGTCTTCGGGGTTACATCCCGTATCATCACATAGCTGCTGTATGAATGTTCGAGAAAACCAGGAAATTTTAACACGTGTGAAATGACTTAAGTGAAGTGCTGATATCACAATACTAAAGTTTACATTATGTGATTAATGAACCTTGACTCAGAGTTTCACGTGAGCTATCATGAGCAAATCGATAAAATCAGTGAGGATCGAATTCACTTTTCAGTAGCGTTAGGTTCATGAGACAAACTTGCAAACAATGACACCCCTGATACCATGCCGAAAATATCATGACAATGACTAGATAGATAGATAGATAGATAGATAGATTTAAGCTGTCTTAGATAGAGAGATAAATGCATACATAACTACGTGCATAGATAGATAGATAAATAGATAGATTTGAAAAGACTTGTTTGATCTCTCTGTTTTAAAAGTTTTTCAAGTTTCTTGGGTTATTGAATGCCAAAGAAAAAAAAAACTTGTAGAAGGATAATGATGGAAGTATATAACCCATAGCCGGAGGAGATAAGTGGGTGGCTACATTTTCAAGGAATTTTGGCGGGACTTCAGTTCGATACCGCTTACGACGATGTCGCAGTGCAGCACACTAATCAATAAAGTACAGATACATTCCCTCGGAACAGATTGAGATAGATATATTGCATATTGACCCCGGCCAAGCTGTCAAAATAGGAAATGCACCAGTGTAAATAACAGGTGCATCCAATCGAGGAATATCAGGATATAACTTTGACCGTGGACGGGTTGATTGAGTGCGATTTGTGACGCCCACAAGAAGAAGAGGGTGTCGAACAATTATATAACTCGGTGCACAGGAAGTTCAATCAGTTGGTGAGAAGTTGCTGGAATGAGGAACATCCTCCAGAGAGGCTGGGGCCCAAGGCTCCCGGTTGAGTAGATCTGGAGAACGGAAAAGAAACGCTAATGTGGCCATAAGAGTGGGGGTCAATATATTACAGTTCTGTTCAGCCTCCAACTCCCTCTCACACAGTAAAACCTTTAGTAAACCTTTCGAACCCTTTCAAATAAAGCGAGAGGTATATTTTTCTAAAGAAATGTGTCTTTATTGTGTCGTCGTTATGATTCTGCATGCATATGTGTATGTAGAGCTGTTCATGGCTATACAATAGATACATTCATTTAAACATTCATTTATTCATTCTTTGCAAGCTTGCTACCAAGGAAGCAAGATAGATATATAGAGACATACATACATACATGCATATATGGTGATTGCCATTGCTTCACAGAATGCCATTTTTACAATGTTCAGTTGTGAGCATGCAAGTGGTTCAGAAGTACAGCTTTTACACGTCCTATTGCACAAAAGACACGTGAGATCCCCGCCTGTTAACGTGCACACACGTTTTTTACGTGTTCGTCTGTCATCATGGGACCGCATTTGACTCAAAAGACCAGCCCATGACAGGCAAGCCCTGCCACACACACTACATATATGGTCAGGCCTTAATGTAGGAAATGTATCTAGGGTGTCCGACCTCTGCTACTTTCACAAAACCCGCCTCAGGATGAAGTTCTCGAGTCGCATTGCCTCAAACTTTATACAGCCTTCATAAACGAGTCTCCTCCAGGTCGTGGGATTCGTCGCCATCCTTTCCCAATCTTCAAAACAAATCAAGCAACTGAGCAAGCAAGCTACATACATACATACATACATACATACATACATACATACAAATTTTGTTAGATTGCTACCAAGCAAGCAAGCACGATAGATAGATAGATAGATAGATACATACATACATACTTTGTTAGATTGCTACCAAGCAAGCAAGCACGATAGATAGATAGATAGATACATACATACATACATACATACTTTGGTTGCTTGCTTGGGATTAATATATATATATATATAGAGAGAGAGAGAGAGATAGATAGATAGATAGATACTTTGCTGGCAGGCTTGCTTGCTAAGTAGATAGATAGATAGATTCACTTCCTGTATGATACTAAAGAACTGATTGCAATATTTATTTTGGTAGATATTGTATTCTCCTATTTAATGGGCCAGATCAATTGCTGGTCACTCATGGCATTTATCCCAGATCTACCATAAAATTGGGGAAGCTACTCTGAATAATTGACCTCGTCATAAACTAATGACATTATACAAAATGCTGATTTATTATTGATAGCATTAATAGTTATTTCCTTCACTATCGCTAGTTCAGTAACAATATGCAAATAAGAATAATATACACGTATATATATATATATATATATATATATATATATATATAAATATATAAATGTTAGATTATACTTTCAAAAAGAATTCAATCACGATGTGAATGAGAATTTAACGGGATTTTTTAAATGAAAATTTGTCTACATCGACTATGTGCTTAATTATATCTCTATCGATCATTAGGCTTGATGATTACAGACATTACATGAAGCGTCAAGTAACGGATGTTTTGTATTCATATTTACAAAATTTTCTAAGGGGGGTGTCCTCGGGGTGTAATGGTTAAAGGGATGGATTCCGGAATCGTAGTAAGCGACTTCGAATTCCTGTCGCTCTATTACGTTCTCTTCGGGACTCTTACCTTTGGGAAAGATATGAATCCCCTTATCCTTCCAGCTATTGGTTAAATATTACCATGACTGTTCTGCTGGAAATATGGTTTTGGATTTAAATAAACCAAAAAGATTCATAAACGAAGAAACTGAATATTTTGTTAGTTTTTATACCTGCTGTGTCATTAGAGTATCGAGCAATTTTTTCACGCAAAAATATTATTTGCACACATATACACACACGCGCATATATATATATATATATATATATATATATATATATATATATATATATATATATATGTGTGTGTGTGTGTGTGTGTGTGTGAGCCTGTATGGCGGTGAAATGTGGAATTCTTATCAACAGGATATAAAGAAGCTAAATCTCTTTCATACGACCTGTCGGGGGAAGATTCTCTCGATCACTTGCCAAAAACATATTCCCGACACCGAAGTTTTTACTTGGGCTTCTATTCCCAGCATCTATACGATCTTGATGTAATCACAACTTCATTTGACTGCCTCCTAAAGAAACTGCTCTACGGTGAAATGTCTCAAGGCAAGCGCTCCCAAGGAGGCCAAAAAAAAAAGCGCTTCAAAGACACACTGAAAGTCTCCAAGAAATCTTTCCGTGTCACGCCTAATTGCTTGGAATATCTGACGCAGGACAGAAACAAGTGGCGTAAAGTTATCAGACATGAAGCAAGTCTGTGAAGCAAGAAGGAACGCGGCAACCAAGCTGAAAAGAAAACTTACAAAAGATACTGCCACATAAGACACTGATGCCACCATTCCTTGTTCTCACTGCCCAAGACTCTTCGACGCACGGATTGATCACGTTAGCCATCTGCGCACTCACGGATGCCTTCCTCAATCATAAAGTTCATCAGATGGTCCACATCGATTACGATGGACATAGAAGAAGAAGAAGAAGAAGAAGAAGAAGAAGAAGAAGAAGAAGAAGAAGAAGAAGAAGAAGAAGAAGAAGAAGTGTGTGTGTGTGTTCATTTTAAAATAAAATAATACGTGTATAATAATATTTCCGCTCAAATAGATACTATGAAAACAGAGATATAAAATTCACCATCATAGCAAGAATCGAATACGAGAACGCATTGGACAATATCTCGGTGATAATACTAATACAAGAAGTTCTGTGGCTAAAGATTTCAAGCACAAACCCGAAATAACTTTAACATCAAGCTAAACTGTCTTGAAATTTGAAGTACGATGGCCAGATATGGATTGATACATAAACACCAAAATAAAATAAATATCTGACCAAAACAGCTTGGACTGAAACCTTGACTTGCCCGTATTTAGCAATGTCATCCAAGGGCAGAGCTCACTGTAAGCTATTTATTACAGCAGAAATCTCATTAAGGTCAGCTGAAGACACTTGGATATTAAAACAAATCGTTCTCAAACAAGGAATCGATATCATTTCATTTTTCTTTGTTATGAGTTTATTTTTCTTCGTTGGAAAGTCATTTTTCATCGTGTTTTTTATAACATACCAACTCTTTTGAAAACTATTTTTAAAAAAATTCTTAAACATTTTTTTGTTTTCATAAAAACCTTTTTCTTGCTGGTGACCTAAAAGCAAAACTGTTTGGGAAGAATACAAAAATTACTGAAGAACTTTTCCATTCTTAGACTTGTTGCCATACCAAGATTAAACAGCTCAGCCTGCCCGACTATTTATCCACGGCTGGAAGTAAATTGTTCGATAAATGGTTTTTCCGTTGGTTATGCCGCTATTTGAAATGCCAACAGCCTTGTTCAAAATGTGTACTTGGGGCACAGAGTCCATTTCCTACGACGATATATATATATATATATATATATATATATATATATATATATATATATATATATATATATATATATATATATTCTGGTATGTTCAATTCTTCTGTTATGAAATTATCCCAAAAGTGAACGATAAAAAAAAATAACACATGGGAGTGAAAATTATCAAAGTTTACGACAAAAAGAGCCATTATATATATGTATATAGATAGATTGGTTTGGTTGGTTGGGTTTTATGGCATATCAACCTTTGTAAGTTATATAACGCCAAATCCATTTTTAAGCAAATAGTCAGTTCTATTTCAAGCAATTCAGTTTTCCATGAGTACACAGCTTCGATGGCAAAACAGTTATATTTCAATTAATTCGTTTTAGCGTAAGTATACAGTTTAATTGTCAAAAATATTTCTATTTAAAGCTATTCAGTTTAGTCAAACAGTTTTAATTCAAGCAAATCAGTTCAGCGTAAGTACGCAGTTTAGTTCTATTTAAATCCATTTTTATACAAATAATCCCTTCTATTGCAGACAATTCAATTTAGCATGAGTATGCAGTTCAATTGTCAGAAACATTTGTATTTCAAGCTTTTCAACATATTCAAGCAGTTCTAATTCAGCTAATCCAGTTTAGTAGAAGTACAGATTTTGTTTATACAGTTAAATGTCAAAACAGTTCTACATTAAACGATTCAGTTTAGCATGAATACATTTTCATTGTCAAAAACAGTTCTATTTTAAACAATTCAGTTTAGCGTAAGTATGCAGTTCAATTGTCGAAAGTATTTCTATTTCAATCTATTCAGTTTACTCAATCATTTCTAATTTAAACAATTCAGTTTAGCATAGGTACACAATTTAGTTCTATTTAACCCATTGATAAGGCCCTATTAGGTGTTACCATTCCAGACCAGAGTGTACCAGGCAGCAATGGCAATGAAGGGGTAATCTGCATTCCCCAAACCTCCAGCATCACTGGAACCTCAGCAAAAGATTGTTCAGTGTCATATCCAGGACACTTGTTGTGGGGTGGTTTACCCCTTTGCAGAGCTGCAGTCGGTGTATTTTACAGCCCCAGCCGACTGGGCAATATATATAGGGTTTGTATATATATATATATATATGTGTGTGTGTGTGTGTGTGTGTGTGTATGTGTCTGTGTTCTAAAGAATTTCTTATTTTACATATTTGACCTTTGACAGGCCGTATAAGTTCTTGAAATTCAAAAACGCGATGCACCTTCGTCTTGAGGTAAATAAAGACAGCAGAAATTCCACATGAATGACGTGATTGTGATGTCGGAAGGAAGAGTAAACACAAGGTGCATAGCCGTCTAAAATATATATAACGGCAGAAGTTTATAACCTCAGGTCAGTGCGCAGAGAGAGAGAGAGAGATAGAGGAACTAGATGTCATGCTGTTCTTGGCGTTGGCTTACCGGGAGGCCAGACGGAACCGGGTTGAGTGTTAGGGACAAGTCTTCATATACAAAATTCCCTAATTTCAAAAACTAGTATGATCCCAGAAGAAAATAAAAAGCCTATCTGAAGCCTCTGTAGAGAATTGACCTGTACTAGCCTCGTGGAGGCAGAATGAAGAAGATGATTAAATGTTTTAAGTCGGCCCTCTTCTCATCTCGTTGAAACAGAACGAAGAAGTAAGGCTCTCTGAAGATATCGTATCTTAGTGGTTCAAACTCTTGCTTTACACAAATAGTTCGTACTTTTACCATTAAGGGTTTTCGGACTATTGTTTTCATCGTTATTGTTAATTTTACAACGTTTTGGCCGATAGGCTCTTCTTCAGTTGTTTGCCGAACTGGGGAACCAACACAGACCGTCGAACTTCGTCCTTTATTGAATCCACGAGTGTTCCGATTCCGTAATCTATAACCGGGTACAAGTGTTAAGTATTCCTGTGTTGTTACTCGCCTGCAGTCAGGATTGAACCTGCAACCTTTAGATGATTGGAGAATCAACGCCTATAACCGTTACCTTATGTGTCCTGCCGAACAGTTCAGTTGGGATTCATTAACCTAATATTCTTACTTGATTAGGATTACTACTTTTATGTATGATTTTTACCTATGCTCATATTCTGATTTTTTTATCTAAACTTTTTAGTTATCGGTTCGAAGTTCCATGTAGTTTTCCAAGTTCGACAAACACCTGAAGAAGGCCGGAGGACATATCGGCCGAAACGTTGTGAAAATAACAATAAAGATGAAGACAATAGTCCGAAAACACTTTATGATAAAAATCATCAAGCATCATCTCAAAAATTCAGACAACTAATATTTCGTACCTTTCGTAATAAAGAAGAAGCGACGATGAATATCTTTATAAATAAGGGTTATTGTCTCCTCGTTCCTGACCACAGCACTTAGACTATCGAGAAATATTTCGATGTGTTGTTGGAATAAATATTCATTGGTCCAAAGAATATCTAAAGTATACTGACTTCTTTGGCTGCTCAGTCGGCTGGGGCTGTAGAATACACCAAATGTATCTCTGCAGAGGAGTAAGACCCCCACCATCAGTGTCCTGGATATGACACTAAAAAATCTGATGGTGAGGCTCCGGTAATGTTGAAGCTTTGGGGAATGCAGAGTACGCCTTCATTGCCATCGCTCCTTGGCCAACCTGATAGGGTCCTATGTATGGGTCAAATAGAACTGTTTGACATTCAAACTGAGTGCTAACAAATACCTTATGCTAAATTGCATTGTTTGAAATAGAACTTTGATCATTTATCTATTGGTATACAAATCCCTGATACTTGAATGTTTGTGATACATAACAATTTAGCCGCGCGCAAATGATTAAGTAATGATGAACAGAATAATTAGTGTTATTTAACAATACTTGAAGCCATTTAACTGTGTGAAAAAAATGAACTCAGGCTCGTTTTAAAATGTTATTAACAAAATATCAAAACAAACCATATATATTTTATATGTCTAAGCAGGATTTGGCATTAAAGAACCTACAATGTTTGATATGTCATAAAACCAAACCAAACCAATTACTTCTTAGGAAGAAATAAACTAAACTTTGTACTTACTTTTGGACAGATTCATATCAATGCCACTCTCCCGGTGATGCTTAGAGTATGCCGAATGTATCTCCTGTACATTTGGTAAACTCTACCCACAAAAAGTGATGTCTTTTGTATGACACTAAACTACATTCGATTTTAACGCGCCAAATATCGATATAATGAAAGTGTTGAGAATCCCCCTCGTTACGCAGGTCCATTGTAACCCAGAGTGATTGTACTTTTTTAAGGCCCCATCTATGGATCAAATACATCTATTAAAAAGTATTAGCAGTAAATAAAAATCCATGAAATCATACAACTGCGTCCAAATTTTTTGTATTTGATAAGAATACTTGAAAATCTATTACTGTATTTAAAAACATCTTAAAAAACAACTACACAAAAAAGTAAATATAAATGTATAAAGTGTATGATTTCCTAACATCTAGGACCACATAATACGAGACGAGTTGGCATGCAATTAATATTAGTTTATCAATCAATCTATTTCTTCTGTTAGTTACAGTATTTGAGAGATGTAGAGTGTGGACATAGATAATACCTAATAATAAACATTTTTATTTCATAATGTACCACGAGTGGTTATAAAATTCTGGTAATTTGAATTCAAATGAAACATTTTATAAAAACATTTTTGAGAATGTAATTATTTCTTGGTGATAATGGGCATGGTTGGAGAGGTTGATACATTTTTAAACAAAATCTTTTATTTATAAATTCATTGCATTATTATTCAGTCTTTGCTGAATTTTCTGTGGTTTTTATGCAAACCGTGTGAATATGAACCTTTATATAAAAACTGTAGGGGTCTCATGCAAAACCTAAGAATTCTAATTTTATCTTGATTAAGTCTCCCATCAGTTAAACTTCCTAACCATTCTCTCAAGAAAAGTAGTAACCTGACTGCAGGATTTAAATTATATTGACTGTATCCCCTAAAGATGGTTAATCCCCCCCACCTCTCAAAAAGTAGAGTCCTGTGTATGAGAGGAAACTGTATCTGATTATGAGGTCCTAGTTCTAGAGATCTGGAAAATATGGAGTTTATCTTTATTGGGATTACTCCCACGTCCATTATAGAATGTTACATATGTTTTTAGCAATACTACAGGGATGGTTTAAAGCCTTATTTCTTCGTAAATCCTGCCAATGGTGAAATATCTCCTCTTGGAGCGTCATAAAGTAAGGATACTATTCCACAATAAATGACGATAAAAATCAAGATTTTAACGATTGCGGGAAAAAAATTTGTAATATGCTTTTAAGCCTTACGTCAATCTCGTTCACATCTTCACATCTCCATCAATTTTCCGAATCCGCTAATTTCATTGGTTCCATTGTAAATTACCGGTTTTATTTTACCAGAAACGATGATAAAATGAACACTTCGAATTTTGTGAGAAAAACGAACTTTTTAAATAATATAGTCAGGGGTGACTAATTTCTTAGTACATACTTCGATTTTTTTACTTTAAAAGTACGCAAAGAATTTTAAGAGAAAAAATCACATATTCAACATTTTAATTTATCGTATTGAGTAGTAATACCTGGTACTATTTACCCAACCCCTCCGCTCGGGCAGGATATGACACAAGGTCGATTTTTAAGCGGAGTTTAACAGGTTTGAATTCAGAGTTTTCCTTCTCCTAGACTAGTTGCCTCACCAAGGCTGAAGAACCTAGTCCGTCCTACTATTTACCCATAGCTGGAGGGAGAATAAGGGGGTTCATACCTTTCCCAAGGGTATTTGCCCGAAAGTGAACGTAATAGCGCGACTGGAGTACGAACTCGCGTACTACGATTCCGCAGTTCATCGCTTTAACCATTACACCACGAGGACACCCTGGTAAGGGTCCCATCTATTGCTTAAATAGATTTTGGGGGGAATTATTAGTATCAGATAGGAATATATGAAACTATATATATATATATATATATATATTCACACAACTCCCTCAGCCAATCAGAAAGCGACACAAGGTCAATCATTTTTAAGTGGGACCCAGCAGTCTTGAATTCAGTTTTTTTCATCACTGAGGCCAGTTGCAATACCAACCTTAACGAACACTTTCTGCCATACTAAAGCGTGTGATGTGACAGAAGCCTGAAGCGAGCGAAATCTGAGAATAATTTTAATCATAGAAAAATAATCGGTAAGGATTTTAAAAGAATAAAATCAGTGCATTGATTTTAGAAGAATGATGCCATACGTTGACAATATGGAAAAGCGAGAAATATTGTTTTATTTTTTGCTGGGCAGAAAAAAAAAATAGAATTATTCTTTTTAACCATCTTCGATGGAAAAGTTTTTGATTTTTTAATTTTTTTTCTTTTCTTAAAGGTTGAGTAATTTGCTTGACGTGACGTTTTGGTCTCGTGAGAGCGAGATCCACCCACAGCAGAAGAGAGGACAAAGCAACAGAGAAGTGATTAAGGGAGGAAACCCCGCCTCCTTTGAGTAACGGTCAATGAGAATCACCGTTTGAGGAGGAGTTAAGCAACTATGAATGGAATTCATTGCTGAAATCTAATTATGAAGAAAACCGTTGATGAGATACGCGCACTAGCATCTGTGCCTGGTCCCAGATTTGGGTCCATGTCCAGCTAGATTCATCAGGTCCACATTGCACTAAGTGTGCCGATGACCAGCATAGTCCAGCAGGGATCGAGCCTCGGCTCGTGCCCGATCTTCGCCTCTCCTAATCGCCACTATAATCGACCTTTGGGTCATTGACCTTGCGCCAAGTCCTGTCTGGTGGGGAGCAGGGGCAAATATCGAAATACGCTCACTGGGAAATAGGAAAGAATGATTTTCCCACAGACAGCAGAAGCTAGACCGACGGAAAAGAGAGACCGAGAAACGCCGGACGGGTAGCAGTCGTCAGAGTAACCTCTAACATTCTGTACTTGAGCCTTGCGCCAAACATTCTGAGTCAGAGAAGCGAGAACCATGAATTAGCAATTGGAAGCTAACGGAAAAAAAATTAATAGTCGAATTTAGAACTGCAAAAACTTAACTATTTGAAAATCACTACCTACTACTACAAATAGACTGACTGCTGAGATAATGGGGCCTGCTCTCTGAATCACATTACTTCACTCAACGGGAAAAGGATTTGTATGAACAGGATTATTTTTAAAAACGAATTTTTTTTAAATGGACTTCGTTATTGTTTTTACTAACTAATTTTTTTTATTAATTGGTGAACATCCCGTGTTTGTTTTGTCTCAGCTCTTTCGACTTCCGTTCATTTTAAAATGATCAACTCTGTCTAATTTATTTGGCAATCAATGAGTGGTGACTTCGGTTGTCTGGATCTAAAGACACAGCGTGGGCAGATTGTTGGACAAGCTTAGGTTCAATCCATCATGGGAGCTATGACCTTCTCGTGGTCTAGGTAGTCGACTGGGTAACAATACTATAAACCAATAGCCAGAGAAAAAATAACTGGACTTTTATTTTATTATTAGCTCTACGACTATAACCATTACGCCACGAGCACCCCGTATATGTGCATCTATATAACTGGGCCAAAAAATAACTGATCATTATTAAATGCGAATAGTTTATTCAGTCCTTATAATTATGCATGAATTATCAGTATTTAATAGGAATAATTGTTATCTTATAAGTGGGGTAAACAAATTATTATTATATTCAAATAAAAAAGTACAAATCAAAACAAATGATTACACTGTAACGCTGACTATATGGAGAGTAATGATTACTAACCCAAGGGATATTATGGAGTGAACACATTAAAGGTTGTTCATTAATGAATTTTTTTATTTAGCAGTAAATCAACTAACAACAAATAAGATGCAAAACACTTTTATCTAAGAACTGAACATCCAGGCATTATAACCTACACTCTAAATAAACTACATTAGATTATTCAAATCAATGGTTTGATATTTTCCCAAGTAATGCGGAAGAAAATATTAAAGAATAACACAATATTGATTGTTGTTTAGTTGGTTGGTTGGATTTTATAGCATATCAACCTTTGCTGGTTATTTAAATCCAAATGCTCTTTATATATATATATATATATATATATATGAGATTTGTTTGACTTTTCCGTAAATAGCCTTTCATTTATTATACAGCAGGCTTGGGCTGTAGAATTCACCAACTGTTTCTCTGTAGAGGGGTTAGATCCCTCCCAAATGAGTGTCGATGATATGACACAAAACAATCTGATGGAGCTTTGGGAAATGCGGAGTACCCCTTCATTGCCATCGCTCTCAGGTTCCGTATCCCGGAGTGGTAGTACCTGATAGGGTTCTATCAATGAGTCAAATAGAACAAAACTGTGTACTTATGCTAAACTGAATTGTTGGAAATAGAACTATGTTTGACATTGAAACTTTGTGCTTATGCAAAACTGACTTGTTTGAAATAGAACTATTTTGACATTTAAATGAAGTGTTTTGATATTAACGGTTTGTTAACAAAACTATACTTATAATAAACGGAAATTTTATTGGGCTTTAAATGACCTGACAACGGTTGATACGCCATAAAACAAAACAACCAACCAACCAACCATTTTTCGGTCGATTCCTTACAGTTCTATAAGAAATAATGACTTATTTTTCGATGTATTCGTTTTTGTTTAACACATTCAAGTTTCACGGGATACAGTTCTTTGTTTTCAGTTCTGATGTTGTCTTCCGGTTGTTTTTTTGTTTTTGTTTTTTTTTTTTTTTTTTTTTTAACCAATCCGTTTTATTTCGGAATCAGTCAAGTTGATTACAAAGGCGAACTCACATTACGCTTGGGTGTGTTGACGAACTAGTAAATTGATTTGAATTCCCCACGGTTCAAAGTTTTTCATAGCCTCTGAAATCTTAAGCAATGAAATTACATTTCGTACAAGTTTGTGTAGTTTCTAAAAAATAATATAATAAAAAATCTTAGCTGGGATTGACAAAAGGAAAACCTTGACTGTAAAAACAGAGAAAAAGATTGTAGCATTCCATAAACTTCCTCGAAAGGATTCCTCGTTACGTAATGGATTGAGTGTTGGACTACGGCCTCAAAGTCACTGGGTTCGAACACCAGTCACACTATTCCATTCACTTTCGAGCATTCGGGAAAAGTTTAGAACCCCCTTCCATCCTCAAAAGAGCCGAACCTTCAATGACAGCAGTTCTATAGAGGGCTCCTCTCTACTTAGTATCCTGGATATAGTATTAAACTATCTCAGTTTTGGGGAATGTGGAGTACTCCTTCATTGATTTTACTGCCTGGTTCCCACCGACTCGGAGAGGTAGTACCTGTCAGTGTCCAATCTATAGCTCAAATAAAACTTTTTAAGCATCTAACTGCGTTCAAGCAAATGATTGATTCTGAATTGTTAGGGTTACATAACAATACTTGAAACTATTCCGCTGAACAAATGAATGAGTAATTTTCAATCCCGGGTCGCGTCATTCTAAAGACTTTGAAAATGGTACTTGATAACTTCATTAACACTTAGCAATATAAGCTACGTATCAAGGGTAAAGTGGAGCAATCCAGGGAAAGGAGTAGCGCCCTCACCTACACCCCGATGTTGTAGCTATTGAAAAGGGAGCCTTCTGGTCGCCGTCGACAACGGTCGCCAAATATACTTACTTTATTAATATTACATAGTAATACTTTAAACAATTCTAATGTTTACAAAAAGAACTAACTGTGTTAGCAATTCCTGAAATCACTACACTGTTAGCAAATAAATGATTAATTTAGAATAGAATTATTAGTATTAATTGGCAGTTCTGGAAGCCATTTAATCGTATGAAGACAAATTATTTCTGACTTATTTACAAATAAAATTATCTACATACTATGCAATATCAAATTATCTTGTTATATAATTAAGGAATGATTTTTTTATATTAATCATTTTTTGTTAATTATATTTTATCATTCAGTTTGAATGGGCTTTGAACTATTCGGGTTAAGAGTTCAGGTGTATAGTCAACTGGTGCAGTTTACGCTCTTGCGCAAAAGATATGACAATCACCATTGTCATAATAAACCCCCGACAGGAAATGGTGCTGGAGTATGGATGATGTAATGCCCGGAAGAGATAGCCGTGAGAATTTGAGGATTTTTGAAAAAGGGTCAGTTGAAAGTTGACATTGGACCATGTAGGCAGAGAGTTGAGTTCTCTGCCATTGTGGCAGACAGTTGAAGTTGAGGTTGGACCATGGAGTCGAGTTGTTGGGGTTCGGCAATTGAGTCGAACAGTTGAGTTTTTTGGATCTCTACAGGCAGAGACCTTAAACACCCCAAGATGTGCGAACGTTGGTGGGATCCGATAGTATGGTTAGCATAGAAAGAATTGTGTCTCTCTCCACGTGTCGAAGAACTAAAGAGAAGAAACTAATAAGCTGTTTGTACCTGAACAACAGAGACATGCCTGTTTTCGTATTTGTATCTGTATTGTTTTTGTGGGTTACTGCTTTCTGAATGTGTCCAAATAACACGTAGCATTCTTGTGTAGCTCGCTTACAGCATTTTTCTCCATATATTTTGATGGAGTCCTGGTAGTGTATCTATATATGGGTACCCGTGGAGTTGCCCGTTGTGTAATGGTTATCATCGTAGGAAATGGACACAGCGACACGAGTTCAATTCATGGACGAGACTGATTGCATTTCACATAGCACTAATACCCTTGGGAAAGGTTATGAATCCAATTATTCTCCCTCCATCTATGGGTAAATAGTAGGACAGAGTTGGTTCTTAAGCTTTGGAAAACTCTGAATTCAGACCTGTTAAACTCCGCTTAAAAATTGACCTTGTGTCATTTCCTGTCCGAGCGGTGGGGAGTAAATATACATATATGAGTACCGATACCGACAGGGCCACAGCTTAGGAGTATGTTGACTTCGCTTTCAGTAGATGAGATATTGCTGCCGATGTATCTACTTTCGAAAATGAATGCTCAAAAATCACTTCTTAGTCTTCATGATTTCCAGCAGAACTACTTCCGGATTTATTCGTAATGTAATAGTTAACAAGCAAGTCTTTCAGAGCTAATAATTGTGAGTTCGATTCTACAAAGATTCTAGAGGCCTTGTGCAAAACATAGGAAATTTTTTTTTGCTTTGTTTTGTGTTTGTTGTATTGTGGTGAGGAAAAGATACACAAAGAAAATAAAGTTAATTGTTATTACTATTAATTGTTACAGTCTGACCATTATTGTAAGTCTCGCGCTATTAGTGTTACGTCCGAAGTTGGTTTTATTACTGACAGACATCCTTTCAGAGCAGTCTCTCTGCTTCCGCTTCTCTTTCTGCTTCTCCAGCTTAAGAGACACGGTGTCTTTTATACTTCCTTGATACCGGAAGTCACGTGGTACAAACCACTATAAAACAGTCTTTGCTTTTGTCTTTTTTATTAGGGTGGGGGTTATTTAGATCATGTAATAGCTTGCAAGTCAGAGAAGCAGACCATTATTATCACTGGAAGCCTTTTATTTCTTGTCTACGTACATCCTTTGCTAAATTTAGTAAATGACTTATTCTCAAGGATCAGTAAATACTGAGCAAGGAGTTCAACCTGCAATTAGTGTTCAAATCCTTCAATACTTAGTTTTTGACATATTGTAATGGTTAGTGTGACGTCAATTGACTAAAATCCCAAAACGGGACTTTATTTTCGCACGTGTGAAGACGGGGCAGGTTGGCACTTGATCCCCTACAGAATAAGTCCTCGTTCAGAGTTTTTCTCTCAGGCATATAAGAACTGGCATATTATGTGAGGGACCAATTAAGGGCCAGACTGACTGCCGCTGGCATGGGGTCCCAAATTTCACACTATCCACACAACCACCAGGCCGCTTTCACTTCCTTCCCCAAGATAATGGAAGAATATGGACCTATAGGTTTTAGTCGTAATAATATTAATTTGTAGTAGTCGGCAACTCCGGTTTCCCGTGTGATATTGTTAAGGAATTAAGAGGATAATTCTAAGCAACATAACATAAGGCGAATAGAAGCAGAAAGGGAAGCATGAAGTAACAACATAGACCATGTGGTAACATAAAAATATATGATTCCTTTACTACAGTTATATACACTTTCAAAGTGTCAAAACATATAATAATTTCACAGTCCACGAATATAAATGTCTTTTCTTGACTTTTGTTTTTCTTCAAATTGAGAGAGAGAGAGAGAGAGAGGGGTATACAAAATTTGGGTATAAAGGAGAAATGTCCCCAAAGTTACTTATCTTATTTTTCGACGGGGTTCTACTGGAGAATCTTCTCTCTTTCACGGGCAAATAGACTTTGTTCTATTTTTTTACACTGGCTTGAAGAACCTGGGGTCCCTCTTGTCTCAGTTATTCTTTTGTCTTCAACCCGGAGTAAAATGGCTATGGTTCGTCTGCCCACTACGGACCCTGCTCAAAAACTAACCTTCTTACTATCTATTTCCGCTGACGGGGGGGAGTCCCCATTTCCGTTTTGGGATCCCAGGCAATCATTTGGCTTCTCTCTCCCTCCCCTTCCGGTGTCCGGCGACCTGAGGTTACTAAGTACCAACACCTGTTGACACCCCCTCTGTGACCCACATTCTCTCCTAACGGTCACTTGTTTGACGGCTAGATACAGTTAATTCAACGGGAGGATAGTATTAATCTTATTTCTATCGTCTCCGTGGGCTATCACGTGACAGTTAGCAACATATTCTTACTAATCATTTATTATTGATTTGAAAGTTTGACTTTCACCGGATGCCCTATACTTACGACCTCGTGCAAAAATTCATTATTTTCAAGGTTTGGTTTGTTGGGTTTTATGGCATATCAACTTTTGTAGGTTATTTAACGCCAAATCCATTTTTATGTAAATAATCTGTTCTATTTAAAACAATTCAGTTTAGCATAAGTACACAGTTTAATTGTCAAAAACATTTCTATTTCAAATTATTCAAGCAGTTATATGTAACAATTCAGTTAAGTGTAAATACAGTTTTAATGTCAAAAAACAGTTCTATTTAAGATATTTCAGTTACGCATACGCACGCAGTTTAAATGTAAGTACGGTTTATGTGTGCAAAGCATTTCTATTTCGAGCTATTCAGTTTACTCAAACAATTCATTTTAGCATAAGAATGCTGTTAGTTCTATTTAACCCATAGATAGGGCCCTATCAGGTGCTACCACTCCGGGCCAGAGTGGACCTGGGAGCGATGGCAATGAAGGGGTACTCCGCATTCCCCAAAGCTCCTGCATTGCTGGAACCTCACCATCAGATTGTTTAGTATCATATATCAGGACACTCGTTGGGGGGGGTCTTACCCCTTTGCAGAGGTGCAGTCAGTGTATTCTACAGCACAGCTGACTGGGCAACTTGTTTTTAATTATAATTCATCTTCATGTAATGGTGAATAAACTAGTCTCGATGATCATTTTCTACTGAGTAGTACTTTTGATCATCACCGGGTGATCAATTACGAGTGAATAGTGAATAGTGATTTTGACCCTCAATGGGTGGTCCACACTTTTGTCTTTGTGCTAAACCAAACTTAGTGATTTGATTTGATTTAGTTTTATGGCATATCAACCATTATAGGTTATTTAATGCCAAATGCATTTTTATACATCTAAACAGTTCTATTTCAAACAATTCAGTTTAGCATAAGTACACCGTGGTGTAATGGTTATCGTCGTAGGAAAGGGACACGGCGACACGAGTTCAATTCCTGGACGAGACTGATTGCATTTCACATATCATTAATACCCTTGGGAAAGGAATGAATCCAATTATTCTCCCTCCAACTATGGGTAAATAGTAGGGAAGACTGGGTTCTTCAGCCTTGATGAGGCAACTATTCTAGGAGAAGGAAAACTCTGAACTAAAATCTGTTAAACTCCGCTTAAAAAATTAACCTTGTCCGAGCGGAGGAGTTGGGTAGATATGTTAAGTACACTGTTTAAATGTCAAAAACAGTTCTATTTCAAGGTATAGTTCCAAATACTGCTAACAATTCAATAAAACCCAAGACATTTATTTACACATAATCAAATGTAAAAACAGTTCTATTTCAAACAATTCAATTGAGCATAAGCAGACCGTTTAGTTCTATTTGACTTTATCACGTGCTACCTCTCCGGGCCAGAGAGTACCTGGGAGCGATTGCAGTGAAGGAGTAATCTGCATTCCCCAAACTTCCAGCATTACTGGAGCCTCACAATCTGATTGTGAAGTGTCATATATTGGACACTGCTTAAAATACACTCCCTCTATCCGTTGCAGACAGATAAATCCCTCCAAAGATGGGGTGTTCTGGTTGTGAAACTTAACAGTATCAAATGATCTACTAGAATTGTTTAAATATGTTTCGTATTGTTTGGTTTGGTTTGATTTGATGGCATATCAAACATTGCAGGTTATTTAATGCCAAATCCATTTATATAAAAAAATGGTCATTTCTTTGAGTCAAATATCATTATCATCATTTCGTAAAGCTATCACGCTTTCCTTAACTCTCTCTCTCTCTCTCTCTCTCTCTCTCTCTTTCTCTCACCATCAGTCTCTATCATCCATCGCTTCCGGCAGGTCCTTCGGGTTGCATCCTATGTCTGTAAAAACCATATGTCCGCATGCACATTATTTCTATCAAGAATCATCATCATCATCATCATCATCATATCGCGCTGGTAGCACGGATATCCCTGACCCTCTCTTGCCACTCCTCCCTATCGTTCATCGCCCTAGGTAGGTCTTCAGGACAACATCCCGTATGCTCACATAGCTGCTGAATGTATGTTCGTGCTAGTCGTCCTGCTTTTGCCTGGCCATGTGTGGGGGTCCACAAGAGTACATCTCTTATGAGTTCGTCCCCGCTTCTCCAGCAGTGTCCTGCATGTCTGGCTCGTCTAACTTGAATAGTTTTCGTGATAGGGGGCAGGTGACCGTACAGTTGGTGTCTTGTGGGGTGTTGCCGCCGGGACTTGTTCAAGATTGCACGTAGCATTCTTGTGTAATTGCCGTCTATCTTTTTCTCCAGCCGTTTTGTTAGCGTCCATGTAGTACAGCCATATAGCAGTATCGATGTGACCGCTGCCTGGAAAAGAAATTAAGATTGTTTACAAAGGATTTGCAATTCTAATTACTTGAAACCCTATAATTCTTCGCAAAAATTGATTATCATAATTTAGAAATAGTTATTTAAAACCAAATAATTATTAGTATTTAATAGGAATACTTGAACCCATATAGCTGGGTGCAACTTATTTGTATTCCATAGGATATCATTTAAGAAAAAATCTCTCAAGAAATTCAAATATAAACACACAATGTACATGATTCCCTAACCTCTGGGCATAAAATGATCCACCTACAGAGACGGTGTGCTTCACAAAGTTTATCACTTTGATTTCTGAATTAAATTCAACTGTCACATGTTTGTTAGGCACTTCAGTTTAAATGAAAAGATACCACAAATGTCCTCTTAAAACTAATAATGAGCAATTGTACAAGTTGATGGCTGGAAGAACCATGAACTGTGAGATCAACTCCTTTGTCCGGGTTTACTCACAAAACACTTCTAATTACCCACTGAAAGTTTGTTAACTCTTAATCAGAGAAAAATTGCCACTTCAGACATTCATTCAACGCATCCCACGGCCACGTCCTGTTTGCTTTCTTCCCGGGTCTGACTGGATGACTATGTGCAGTAACAAGACCCCACCCCCAGAACATACCACCATCTCAACCATTATTGATTGATATTGGACTGTGGACACCTGCTGATTTAATTTGCAGCAATGGATAAATTCTTTTTCCCCATTCATTCATTTCACAAATCCAATATCCAACAAGCACTTTATCACTAGCCTTAATGGCGTCCCACGGGAAGGGTGACTCGGCCTGCCGAACTTGGCACCTTATCAATGTTAAGAGGGGTCTTATTGATAAAATGGCAAAACTGTTTGCTTACCCCATTCCCAATTCACACTTTTACGTGTTCGTCCGTGTGTCTGTCAATCGGTTTGTCCGCCTCTCTCACCCGTGTGTCCGTTTATTCATCTATGACCACCACTACCACAACCACTACCCACATATCCAACCCCAACGCTCGGTACTTCATTGAAAATGTACTTTTACAAGGAACGAGCAAATGAGACTCACTGTTTGAACTGTTGTGAATTTTCACTGATGGACAAAATGACCTGTTTCAAGGTTTCCCCTTCAGTGGTTTTACTAGACGGCCAGAAGGACCTAACGAATGTAGACTAATTTCCAATTGGAACAAAAGCAGCTAAAGTCACATGAGAGGGTTGTATTTCCTCGATGTCAAAGATGAGACTATTTTTCATAAACATTTAAACTGCATCTTGGAGATGAGGATATCATCATACGTGCTGATATACCCATCTACGCTGGGTAATAAGTGGCAACTAGTATATGAAGAATTAAGTGCCTGCACAAGTATCGTTATGGTTATCTTTTGATTTACAACTTAATTCTTTTATTCATCAGATTATTAATGGAGTATGAGTCAAAAATATCGAGGCAACACTCTTGGTTTTAGATTTCTCCAAGGCATTTGATTCTACGCAGAGGAAAGATGGAATAAACATTGCTTTCTTAAAGAAATTGTTACTGCCATAATGATGACCTACAAATACACGAATGGAATTGTCCCCTTGTCTAATGGCGACCCAGATTCTTTTTACATTGGTCTCCCCCTTGAACAAACCACTATCTCAAACTTTTTCGCATGAATGGACACCTTTGTATTAATAATCTTCCTAGATTATGCACTAAGAACGTCAATAGATCAAATGAAAGGAAATGGTTTTACACAAAAGGCAAGAATAAGATGATATCCAACATAAACTCTAACTCACACAGACCATGCAGATGATCTAGTGCTTCTTACAAATACCCCAGCTCAAGTCGAATCCATGTTTCATAATCTAGATCAGTCTGTACATGAACCTACATTAAAACACAGTTCATGTGTCATTCAGCTGTCTCTCCAGGTTTCTAAAAGTAGCAGATCAGTTAACATCGTTGTCAGTTGATGAGACATTTCTCTCTTGGAATATTCCTAGAGAGAAATATCTCATCTAGTGAAAACAATCTTAACACACGCATATGGAAAGGATGGACTGCTATAACGCTGAAACCAAGCCAAAGTTTCTTTGTCTACCGGATACAAAGCAAAAAAAAATTATTTTACAGAAAAATAGCTTTTTAAAGAAAGGTTGGGGTGGAGGATTGAACCAAAAACGATAAGACGACTTTTTAACTGCCCTCACGATTTAAAAGGACCCCACAATGTAAATAAGAGAGCGCGCTAATGAATTGAAAGTCGACGAGAAAACTGGGTGGACAGCAATTAAAGACGATTTAAGCCCAGACCTTAACACCCTTGATTCCGCTATAAGGGGCGTTTAGAAAAGAAAACACATACAACTTCTCATCCAAATATTGGTTCGCTTAAGACTGTTATTGAGGAGGAATGGAATAAAATGTCTGAAGAATTTATTCTGAAGGCATGCAAATCGTTTCCAAAGCTTGTTGATGCAATATTCGACAAAAATGGTGACCATATTGAAAAGTAAATTTATTGTTCTGTGTTTATTTTTTTATTTTGTTGTTTATTTCTTAAATTACAATTAATCTTGTTTTATAATAGAGTCGATTATTATTATCCTAGAATATTCCTGACTTTCCTTCCATAATCTGTAGATTATATACAAGCAGGTTCTTTGCCCGTACACCTTCAAGGATTCTGCGGATGGTTAATATTTGTGAGGTCGTGGATCTATTTCTTCGGAAGCCATTTTGGTTTTTTCTAAGTATGTTGTCGATTTTGGGTTCTATTCGGTTTCGTAGTAGGGCATTGTAGATTTTGGCAGCTATGGATGTAAGTGTTATGCCTTGGTAGTTTTTAGCTAATCCGAGGTCCCCCTTTTTAGGGAAGGGGAGTATGCATCCCTTCATCCATCTATCTATCGGATTTTGATTGTATACTGCGTTGCAGTGTCGGAGCAGTATGTCGTCGAATTGTCTGGTCTTCCATACTTCCGGGGGAATTTCGTCCAGCCCTGCAGCTTTCCTATTTTTAACTTTTCTGAGAACCGAGTCGAGTTCTTCTTGTGTGAACGGTCCTAGTTTAATGTCTAATTGTTTGCTAATTATTCTGGTGATTGGTTCATGCGTTATTTTTGGTGGGTTTCCAAGTAAGTTTTCGAAGTGCTGTTTCCATAGTTTTATTCTTTCTTGTTGGTTTGCTGCTTTAAGTTTTGCTTTGGCTGTGTTCTTTCTTCTGCTCACTTCGTTTATTGTTTGCCAGGCTATTCTAGATTGTCTATCTTCCACCGAGTCTCTAATCTTATCTAATCTTATCTTCCAGGCAGCGGTCACATCGATACTGCTATATGGATGCACTACATGGACGCTAACAAAACGGCTGGAGAAGAAACTAGATGGCAATTACACAAGAATGCTGCGTGCAATCCTCAACAAGTCCTGGCAGCAACACCCCACAAGACACCAACTGTACGGCCACCTGCCCCCTATCACGAAAACTATTCAAGTTAGACGAACCAAACATGCAGGACACTGCTGGAGAAGCAGAGATGAACTCATAAGAGATGTACTCTTATGGATCCCCACACATGGCCGCGCAAAAGCAGGACGACCAGCTCGAACGTACATTCAGCAGCTATGTGAGGATACAGGATGTTGTCCTGAAGACCTACCTAGGGCGATGAACGATAGGGAGGAGTGGCGAGAGAGGGTCAGGGATATCCGTGCTGCCAGCACGATATGATGATGATGATATACAAGCAGATGGTTAATATTTAATTAGATATGAATACTTGATCAATAGAATTACAGAGTTAAATAGCAATATTTGAAATAAATATCTGTGTGCAAACAAATCAACTCTGTTCGCTTAAAGATGCTACAGACAAACTATTGGTTTACAAATTATATTAAAAAATAGCCGACTCTTCTTAAGCACAAGAGTTGGCTACCGACGATCATTTGTGCGATGACTACATATGCAGGATAATCTTCTCTGACGATCGGTTCTCTGTCTTGTACTTTGGTGCCAAAAACATCTGGCCATTTTAGAAGCCGTAGCTATTATACAATTTCACCTTACCTTTTGCGGTTCGAAAATAGAATTTTATGTTAATTGTCTGTTTGGGAAAATTTGAGAGAATCTCGAGAGTTGAGTTTTTTTCCCGAAATATTACCCCATGTGTTAATAAATTGTGCTTTTAATCAATTCCGGTGTGAGTCTTGAAAACGCGCCGGCCAAAAGGGGCCCTTTTGTTTAGGTTTATTATTTTAAACTGGTTCAATAAAATTATTCCCCTGATTCAAGTAATTATGTACATATATAGATATATAGGAGGTGCTCGTCGAGGATATTGTAGTACGAAATAAACACGGTGACGTGAGTTCAAATCCTGGATGATACTATTTGAATTTCCGATAGTGCTAATGCAAATCCTTTGGAATGGAATGAACCCAACTATGCTCCCTCCAGCTATGGGCAACATAGTTGGACATAATGGGATCTTCAGCTTTGTTGGGCAACCAGTCTAGAAAATTCTGAATTCAAATTTGTTAAAATCTGCTTATGTCCTGCTCGTGTGGATACGTTTGTAAATTCACCCCCGACACACACACACAGACATACACACACACACACACACACATATATATAT
The DNA here is from genome assembly GCA_963585895.1 of Sepioteuthis lessoniana. Taxonomy (NCBI): domain Eukaryota; kingdom Metazoa; phylum Mollusca; class Cephalopoda; order Myopsida; family Loliginidae; genus Sepioteuthis; species Sepioteuthis lessoniana. The sequence goes on from OY757931.1 coordinate 35,841,715, forward strand.
ATATATATATATATAGAGAGAGAGAGAGAGAAACTTCTTCCTATAGCATTTGTAACGGCTATAGTGATGACTGTCTTACTGGGCTGCTTTTGTAATTCAGTAAACATATGTATTTGTTACTGATATAAATTAAACAGCGTTGACAAAAAGTTGACAGTTTTTGAAATTTCTTCTAAAGAATTAGTTAGTTTTGGTATATTTGCTTTATGGCATATTAACCTTCTTGGGTTATTTAACGGCAAAGCCATCTACATAGAAAGTTAATGAAACTATGTACACTCCAGCTGGGAGATAAGGGTGTTTATATCTTTCCCGACGTGACCCAAGTTAGAACAAGTTAGAACATGACTGTCCAGCAGGTTAGTCACTACGCCGCAAGAACTTCCCCCTTAATATATCAAAACTTGCAATATGAAGAATTTTGTAGAGAAAGTTCATTATTAAGGCTTTCAGTCGCCCAAGAAATTCCATTGTCTGTCAAATTGTCAAAACAATAGCTTTTGAGAAGGCATGACGTATGATCGAATTAAATGTCAGACAACTGTCACCGGTAACTCAACTCTCTTTTTTTTACTTACTGTTGTATCTTGTTTCACCATTATTAGTGTGTGCCTTAAAATTTCTAGAGTTACAATCTTTCGTTATTTTTCTTATATTCCTGTAACATAAGTAACTCATTTTCAGGTTATTTCTTTTGAATAGTTGATTTTGCTTATTGACTTTATCGTGTAACTTTTTTAATGAGCTCAAAAAATATTTCTGCATTAAGTTTTACGTATATTCTAAAAGAAAAAGGACTGAACCAATCATCTTTCTGCTACTGGAATTTTTTTTGCTGATTTCAACATTATGTATATCAGATAGGAACAAAGTTCACCAGTCCTGTCGATTGTGGGTGGCTGTAGAATACACAGACTGCGACTTTGCTGAAGGTAAGATCCTCCAAATGAGAGTCCTGGTTATGGCACTAAACAATCTAGTAATTCTGGAGCTGAGGGGAACATGGAGTACCCATTCATTGCCATTGCTCCCCGGCCCATTCTTATCTGGAGTGGTAGCACCTGATAAGATCCTATCAATGGACCAAATAGAATTGTTTGACATTAAAAAAGAAACAAAAAATGACATGCTAACTTGAATTGTTTGAATTAAAACTGTTTGATCATTTAACTGAGTGTAAACAAATGACTGATGTTTATCTAAATTGTTAGCGATAAATAGCAGTACTTGGAACAAATCAAATTTGCTGAATTATGCTAAATGGAATTGTTATAAATAGAACTGTTTGACCATTTAACTGAATGTGAATACAATGAGTGATGTTTTATTGAATTGTTAGTGATACATAGCAATACTTGGAACCATTTAGCTTTGTTGACTTATGCATAATTGAATTGTTTGAAATAGAATCATTTAATCATTTAACTTTCTGTATCATTAAAATGTGTTTATAAATCATATATTTAATATATATTCAAAAACAGGATTTGGCATTAAATAACCAAAAATGTTTGACGGACTCTGGTTTTGTTTAGTTTAATACTGGTTTTGTTTAGTTTAATACTAAACAAAACCAGAGTCCGTATTTTATTAGATTTTTGTTTACTTTTTTCATATTTTCTTTTTATAGTCGGAAATCATGGCTCAACAACCATTGATTTACTAGGGAATGTACTTTATATACATATACACATATACATACATATATGTGGTGGTGCTTTTGGTTTAATTAAATGGCATCGACGATCTGAGTTCAAATCAAATTTATATATGAGCACTGCCATATCTTAACATATGATAGCAAACTTTACTACTAAAATTACGACTCAAGCACCCTGATTAATAACTAAATCAACTTGTAAAGAATATATAAAATGAAAGGTTGAAAGATATGTGTACATCGTTGGATTATAGTGGCATATGCTTGTACAACACATATACCATATTTACCAACGACCTCCGCTCGGACAAGATATGAGACAAGGTCAATTTTTAAGCGGAGTTTAACAGGTTTTAGTTCAGAGTTTTCCTTCTTCTAGACTAGTCGCCTCACCAAGGCTGAAGAACTTAGTCTGCCCGACTATTTTACCCATAGCTGGAGGGAGAATAATTGGATACATGCCTTTCCCAAGGGTATTAGTGCTATGTGAAATGAAACCAGTCTCTCCAGGAATTGAATCGGCGTGTCCATTTCCTACGATGATAACCATTACACCACGGTCACTTCCTGTACAACACATAAACCAATCTCTTTGTCTATATAGCTACAGCCCAGTGACAAGATGGGCAAGATAAATAGTGTCTATGCAAACTGCAGGTCTTATTTCAGCGTACCTTCTCTCATAATTATCTCGTACAAGTCAGCAGAGGTTTAATGCTGGACCTTTAATCTCCAGTTTATGTTTTAACATTAATGTCTCCTAGAAGGGTTACGTTTGCCATGGATTTGCAATAAACAGGAACCCTTTCTAAACCATATATATATATATATATATATATAAAGTCAAATCAGTGAAAACGTAGAATATGCCGATTGCATCTCGGCAGGGGTGTACGACCTCCCCCACGAGGCTCCTAGATATGACACAAAACTCCATCTGCTGGTGAGACCCCAAGCTTTGAGGAATGTGGCGTAGGCTCCAAGCCTTGAGGAATGTGGTGAGACTCCGATCTTTGAGGAATGTGATGAGACTCCAAGCTTTGAGGAATGTGGCGTAGGCCTTCATTACCATTATTTTCATGTCCCCTCTGGCTAGAGTGGTAATACACGTTAGCTTCCCATCTATGGATCAAATAGAACTATATAATCATTTTCTATACTCGAAACCATTTAACTGTGTGCAAACAAACGACTTTTAAGTTGAATTATTAGTACTAATTGCTATACATGGAACCATTTAACGGTTTTAAACGAACAAATAATAATGAATAGAATTACTATTCTTAGATAACCATACAAGAAACCATTTAACTGTGAGCAAATATATGGGCTTAGGCTGATTTAAAATTTATGTTTTCCACAACTAATTCGTCTACAATGTATATGTATATAGCTAATATATATGTATTAACAAGATTTGGCGTTAAATAAACAATAAGGTTTGATAAAACATAACCAACCTACCAAGTGCACACACACACACACACACACACATATATATATATATATATATATATATATATATATATATATATATGTTTAAATATGCACGCATATCCATATAAGTTAACATCATCACCATAATCTTGTCATGCTGAAAACGCGTATTTCTGACTTTCTCACCATCTGTCCCTGTCGATCATTGCCATTGGCAGTTCCTCTAGGTGGCATCCCTTCTTGATATCAGACGTTATAATTAGTGTTAAAATTACTAAACTGTGAAGAAACAATATCAATAGAAGTGTGTAAAATTTTAGTCCTAACTCATTTTAAAACGAAATTACCGATAAACGATTTACTTACATATCAGATATGAATATCCATTTAAATATGTGCAAACAAATGACTGATGGTAAATTGTTTATGTTATGTAGTAATACTTGAAACTATTTAACTGTGAACAAAAAAGCTTGCTCAGACTTCTTTCAAATGTTATCTACAAAATTTGTTTACGAAAAATATATATTTAATAAATATGTATAAACAGGATTTAATATTAAATAACCTACAATGGTTGATATACTATAAAACGCAACGAAACAAAACAAAACACACACACATATATATATGTATATATATGTATATATGTATATACATATATTCACTTATAAATATATATCTATATGTTCACACACACACACACACACACACATATATATATATATATATATATGTATATATGTATATACGTATATTCACTTATAAATATATATCTATATGTTCACACACACACACACACACACACATATAAGATATAGTTAACATACATACTCATACAAACATGCACACACTCTCATACGTACACACACACTTGCACACAAACACACCATTATATATATATATATATATATATAATTTTTTACCAATGAGAATATTACGTTACAAAGATAATAAAAAATCTGTTCATACAAGAAAATATGTTGATATTCTTTTTTCAAAAAATCACGAGATAAAAACATGTATCCATGAATTTTGTCTTTCTTAAGCAGAGTATCATTTTTTTCTTTAACTAAAGGCCGAAGTTTTACCAAAATTTGAAATTGTAAATGCACAAACCAGAATCAGTCCTGAAAAATGAATTAGGAACTTTAGGATCCAAACGGATCACCCAATCCTGACCAGATGTTTGGATCAAGTGTTGATTGTCAAGAAGAAAAACTTGGCGTGGAGTGAATTTTGATGTTCCAGAGGACCATAGATGAAAGATAAAAGGAAACGAAAAGAGAGGCAAATACTTAGACCTTGCCTAAGAGTTGAAAACGTCTTGGAACATAAAATAGGTGGAGATAATAAAAAAGAACTGTTGATCTTGGAAACTGGAAAAGAGACCATACAGACCACAGTATTCCTAAAATAATTTAGATGCGTAAAAAAGACTGGGAAACTTGCTGTCACTTAGTCTTCAGTGAAAAAACACCACTCAAGTCTGGTGTAATCAACAAAACTGAATGCAATATACTAAAAAATCATTTCATTTGAAATCATTGGCACTAATCTCAAGCGAAAAGAAATAAAAATAAAATCCTTCTAAAATGCTTTCTGGCAACTTATACATAAGTGAATACATCAAGCCTTTTGGCAAATTCGCGATTGATAATATACGACCTTGAGTTCTTAAGTCCAAGGTCAATAAGAATCTCATTGGTCCTTGGAGGCCTGAGTCACTTCCCCATCAATCCAATCATTCATATACCAATATTTACCCATCTTCTGCCTCCCGAGTTTTCTTCCTGTTCACTAACAACACCACATCACCATATGGTTAAGATGGCCTTGCGCAGATTCACGATGTAGAAAATGTTTAGTAAAAATAATAATTCCAATGTGTACCCGCTGTTTTCGGGTTTTTTACTAGAGAGAATCAAAAGAAAGTCAGATTTTACCGGAGGTGCAAAAAAAAAAATCCCAGAAACATACAAGCAAAAAGCATGGAAATGTAACACCTTCTAAACAACGGATGAAATAAGCATATACGCTAAAAAATTACCCATTATTAAAAATGGAATCAAAGATCTTTTAGTCATTCACACATTAAACTCACTGATCTCTATGTAAAAAAAAAAAACAGGATTTCTTCCAAGGTGTGGCTGTGTTGGTACCACTGTCTAGATACACCACCTTCATATTTTCAACTGATACCGGAAGTAGCACCTGAGAAAATTGCTACGTACCTCCTATCTTACAAACCATACAAGTTAACGAGCCAAATATGCTGGGTACTCCTTGTGAAGTAAGGGCGAAAGCATGAACAATGTTCTTAAATGGATTGACCAATTAGTCAGGATATACATACGTAAGTGTTGCCTGAACTACAAGTATTTACACACATCAGTTCTGTTCGGAAGCATGATGCAATCGAGAGAACCTGTTAAAAGCGTTAGGCATTAGGATAGGATGTCCAGAATGAGTCAGGGAACTTCACGCTATCAATGCGACCTGATGATCAAAATCAAGATGATATATATATATATATATATATATATATATATATATATATATATATAATGTATTTCTATTTTAGGTTAAGCCCTAACATTAATTCTGGCCGAGTGAAAAAAAACAACAAATGATACAACTTGTGAATAAACAAATACGCAAATTGATATCCGGGAAAAAAATTACATAAAAAAGAAAGACTAAAAATATACGCATTGTCTGAAAAAAAAAAAAACAGCAAAAATATCATAATGTTCCGCCAAAAAAAAAAAAAAAAATCTGACAGAGAACTAAGTAAAGGAAGAAAGCGCTCAATACAAGGTAGAACAAATATTAATATAAATACCTAATAGGTCAGACGAAATCTACCTAGGTTTCACCTTTCCGGATCACCAGCTTCATCCTGACCCATTAGGTACTTATATATATATATATATATATATATATATATATATATATATATATATATGTGTGTGTGTGTGTGAGAGAGAGAAAGAGAGAGTTTTATAATATCTGATAATTTGACTGGTTTGGTTTGGTTTTATGGTATATCAACCATTCTGTGTAACTTGACGCCAGATCCTTTTTTATGTATATACGTGCGCTAAATATATGATTTGTAAACAAATTTCGTAGATATCATTTTTGACAAGCTGGAGCTTAATTTTGTGCACAGTTGAGTGATTTAATATATTTCAAATACGAATAATTCTTTACATTGTTAATCATTAGTGTTCCCAGTTTAATGTTTTTCAAGTATCGCTAGTTAACACTAACAATTCAAGTAAACATCAGTCATTTTTACACACAGTTAAACGATTAAACAGTTCTATTTCTAACAATTCAATCTAGCATAAGTCAACAAAGTTAAATACTTGCAAGTATTGCTAAGTATCACTAGCAATTTATTTAAACACAAGCTATTTTTACGCACAGTTAAATGATCAAACAGTTCTATTTCTATCAAGTCAATTTAGCATAAGTCAACAAAGTTAAATGCTTCCAAGTATTGCTATGTATCACTAACAATTCAATTAAACGTCAGTCATTTGTTTACACAGTTAAATGATCAAACAGTTCTATTTCTAACAATTCAATTTAGCATAAGTCAACAAAGTTAAATGCTTCCAAGTATTGCTATGTATCACTAAAAATTCAAGTAAACATCCGTTATTTGTTTACAGACAGTTAAATGATCAAACAGTTCTACTTTAAGCAATTCAGTTTTCTATAAGTCATTTGTTTGGATTCAGTTTAAACCGACAATTTAAAAAATCATAAAAACAAAATCTAAATTTTATAATCAAGGTAATCAATCAAAATCATTCTTCTCTTTTTTAGTTGCTGGAATGTATCTTAGATATTAATTAACTAGAATACGCCCGTCAACAATGACCGTTGAATTTTATATAAAATATATGAGTATACGAAAAGAACATAATGAATAAAAACAAATGAATTGAATTTTTTTTTCAGTATAAACTTATGATTCCATAAATAGGTGTCATAATATGATGAGCAAAAATCCATATGATGTACAAAAAAAAAACGAATAAAATAAAATTGCACAAAAATACCCCGAAGAAACTTCTTTACATATTTAAAAATATGAATCCACGATTTTTTAAACAAAAATAAATTATTAAATTTGTTTCTAAGCGGAACATTTTCCCTTTTGGGAAATATTTTTCTCTTCAGACACATGACTGTTTAAACAATATTGAAAAGATAGTTTTCATAACACTTAATATTCCGCTGACAGAACTCTCCTTGTTTTACTTTCACTGAGTGTCTTCTTCGACGCTGGGTAAGTACAAATCATTCAATTTCTTCATTATAACTTTCATTTCTTTCTATCTTTAAGATTTCAAAAAACAACAACAAAAGCTCCAGACATCTCACTTTTCTTTCTTTCTTTCTTTCTTTCTTTCTCAAGCCAACCAGTTGTGACGACTGTTGACTTGACATCTTGTTTCTTTCATTTCTTTTCTATTCTCTTTCGGTATGGTAAGCTACAAATGATATGATTCTTTCTTTCTTTCTTTCTTTCTTTCTTTCTTTAAAGATTACAACAAAAATGGCAGAAATTTCAAATTCCATTTTTTCTTACATTCTTCCTTTCTTTCTTTTCTTTCTTTCTTTTTTTTTTTTTTTTTTTATGATATTATGTATACGGACACACAGATGTACACACAGAATGCTACACCTGTGTTTCATATTATTTGGAGATTTTCATTCTGAAGATGCTATACCACTAGCAAAGCACGTCAATCTAATTTTTTTAAGTGTCTTCCTTTCTTTACAGCATCAGATTTCACTTTCAAAGTATAAAAATATTACAAAGTCGAGCTGATAGTACGGATTCTCGGGAGTCTTTCTCTCTTTCTTTAATTCACTATCAGCCATCGTTTTGGGGCGGTGCTCGAGACAATATAAAGTGTTCGCACTGAGTTGATGAATATCTTTGATGGTCAGCCCACACATATGTCCATGTGTCATAGGCGACGGAGGAACGTTACTTATGTGTTCGTCTCTGCTTCTCCAGCAGAGCCCAGCATATTTTGTCCGTTTTACAGGGATTGTTTGTGAGATGGAAGGAAAGTGGCCGTACAGCTGCTGTTTATTACTGAACTGCTTTCAGATTTTTTTTTCAAAATATCAAGCAGGATCGTTATTTAGTTCTCATATAGATTTTTCTTCAAGCATTTTGTTAAAGTAATTTGGTGCAACAATATAATAATACTGCTTGAACGAATTATCTTTTTTTTTTTTAATCAGAGATATTATGATCGGTAACTTGCCATTAACAGTTCATGCTTTTTCTATGCGTACGTTTGAATCAGTTTCAAGAGATGAGATATTGCAATTGAGGTATACAATATGATCAACTAATTCAGCTTGTAAACAATTGAAGAGAAAAGGGATTAGAGTAATGGTTGTAGATTAAGTTCTATCATGAAAACATCATTTCAAGACGAGTTATTGGATTTTAAGGAGCAATATTTTTAAATGTAATCGCATTTTATACCTAAACTAAGTTCATCTTCATCATCATCATCAACTCACGCTGATAGCACACATTTACCTGACTCTCTCTCTCTCTCTCTCTCTCTCTCTCTCTCTCCCATCCGTCTCTATCGTCCATCGCTCTCGTCAAGTCTTCCCAACTACATCCAGTGTCTGCGCAGAGCTGTTGTAGTTAAGTACTTGTGGGTCGGTCAAAACTGGAACGACTATGGGAAGGGGTCTGTAGGATAACGTCACCTATGAGTTTGTCCTCGTTTAACTTTGAAAACTTAGAATTATTTTACGAAGCAGAAAACACATATTAGGAAAACACAACAAATGTAATAACGAAAATGTATAAATCCACGGATCATTGGCCTTATGAGTAGAGTGTTCGCTAAGGGTCCAGGAGACCGCGGTTCAATCCTAGGTCGAGTCATACCAAAGACTCAAAAAATGGTACTTGATGCCGCCTTGCTTAACATGCTGCATTATAACGTAAAAGGATCAATGGTAAAGTAGAGCAATCCAGGGAAGGAGTAGCGCCCTCCCCTACACCGTTGGTGTATTGAAAAAGGAGCATTCGGGTCACCCACGACTAAGATCGCCAAATTGACTTTTTATTTTACTTCTAAATCCACGATAATAAACGATACTTTCAAACCAGAGAGGACAAGCTCTGTGGCAATTAAACATGCAACCCTATCATCTTTCTTCGGTTTATTACTGGATATAAGATTATGAAGAAGAGGTGTTATACACGCCATACTAGAGTGAAGTATCAGAAACTAAGGGAGGTAGCATGGAAGATGTGAAGCGAAACGGATGAAGCCAAAAGCGGTTCAACGATGCGCTTAAAATAACGCTGTGCAGTAAAACCTTATGAATGACTAAGATCAAATGGTTCTGTCTGGAGACTACTGCGAGTAATCTATCCAGGTGGTGTCTATAGATGAGAAATATCCATAGAAATATCAGTACAATATGTATATATATATATATATATATATATATATATATATATATATATATATATATACATTGAAGGGACAGCAGACCAATATATAAAATGAATATTTTTCAACATAGTCCCCCTTCCGATTCACACACTTCTTCTGTTGGTGTTGCAATGCTTTGATTCTGTTCTTAAAAATATTGTTGACAGCAAATATAACGTCATCATTTGAACTTTTTGTGTTTGCCAATGGTTTGGGAGACCTGGGTTCAATCCCGGGTCACGTCATACCAAAGACTTTTAAAATGGTACTTGATACCTCCTTCCTTACCACTCAGCAATATAAGGTACGTATCAAGGGTAAAGTGAAGCAATCCAAGGAAAGGAGTAGCGCCCTCCCGTACACATCGGTGTGGTAGCTATTGAAAAAGAGCCTTCTGGTCGCCCTCGACTACGGTCACCAAATTTTACTTATATATATATATATATATAATATCTAGAAATATACAAAACAAGATGATAATAAAACAATAATACACTAGTATTCAACATAACTGATATTTCTAATCATCAAATCAGTAAAATGATTTAATTCTGTACATTGGATGCGTTGGTACTACTGCACGGATCCACCATCTGGATTCTAAGGAGAAAAAGTTGGGTGGTAACTACAAAGAATTTGAGATACTGTTTTGAACAAATCCTGGAAGTAAAACCCCTCAAAACAGCTACTGTACGGACACCTACTTCCCATTTCATAAACTATTCATGGAAGCCAAACAAGAGAGGCTGGGTACTACTGATGGAGTAAGGACTGTGCCATTGTAATTAACGTGTTCGAACTTTGGTCGCACTGTTACTGTCACTTTCGGATTAATATCTTTGGCAAAGATATGAACCCTCTAATTCCCCCAACAATGGGTTAACTGATATCATTGCTAATCTTCTACAGGGGTGGATTTGGCATTAAATAACCCACGAAGTTTGTTATGGAATTTAAAAAAGAAACCAAACAAAACCAACGAGCGTATGGATCCACTAGGGTTAGTCGACCAGCAAGAACACATACAACAGCTGAATACAATCAAGTAGACTCGCTAGGATTGATGGATAATAGGGACGTGTGGCCTAGGGGAAAGACAGAGGGATTGGGAGAGTGGGAGAGAGCGAGAGGGAGTATGTGGGTGTGTGTGTATGTATGTGAGGTTGTGGGCATTTTTATAGCGCTATTATTCTACAGGTAAAGGTATGAATCCAATTATTTTCCTTCCAAATATGGGTAAATAGCGGGGCAGACTAGACTCTTGTAACCTGATATGGAAACTGGTTCGGGAGAAGAAAAGTTCTAAATTCACACCTGTTTGATTTTGCTTAAAACTTTAATGATATGGCTTTTGCATATTGGGTGGGGTTGTTAAATACTTGCCTTTCCCAAGGGTATTAGCAATATGTGAAATGCAAACAGCCCAGTCTAGGTTTGAACTCAGGCCAACCCGTACGTTTCGTACTACGGTGGCCATTACACCCAAAATAGCACCCAAAATAATTCGCACACACACACACACATATATATATATATATATATATATGTGTGTGTGTATGTGTGTGTGTGTGTTTATGTTTATCCATTACCTATATTTCTGATCTCAATTAGATTAAGTCCATATAGGAATTTCTATTGTCATCATTACCTGGTAATAAAGCGCATAATGATCCTTTTTATCAAACATTCTTTGATACTGAAAAAACAACATCAACACTCTTTACTGTTTTTCTCGATGACGAAGATGGATACAGCTTTTGCTTGTAACTAATTACCAAATCTCCCCTGAATTTTCTATAGAGGAAACAATAATGAATATCGAGGTATTAATCAGGAATCGTCTCCTAAATGCATCTTATCTCTCAAATACCAAATACCAATCGCTAATTGGCCACGCTGATACCCATCAATTTGCACTGACAAAAGAAGGGTGAACGAGGTCCCTAAACTTTACCCAGGTCGCTTGTTGGTCAAGCTCCTGTCAATAATCGAGATATGCATGTTGCACCAAATTAGCTAATGCAGTATGATTCTCTTCAGACACAGGGATCGTTTATGTAATGGTGGGCAGGAAGGGGGTTTGCATTCGAGTCGGTGGTGGTTGGAGGGTGAGGAAAGGGGAAAAAAAGGAGTCTCCGATATATGAGGGTGAGTCATACAATTCTGATAATGGCCACCTCCCATTTTTACGTCTTCCTCATTGGTAATCACTTACCGCTGAGCTAGTTACCATGGAAACGGTCTTCTGATGAAGAGCAAACAAGGCAATTTTACTTGTAAATCTTGAGGAATTTTTTAAATTTTATTTTTACTGTGATGGGGACGTTTATTACGCTTAAGAATACACACGTAAGTACCCAAACGCAGATACATATTTGTATGAAAAGAGATTCCTCTATGGATTAAATGTAATTGTAATCAGAAATATATGTAGTCACACACACACACACACACACAAACTTACACACACACACATATATATACATGCAAACATATATATATATATATATATATGAATTATTTTTGGTGCACATGTTGTAATGGCCATAGTCGTACGAAACGTAGAAGGTGGCCAAAGTTCAATTCCTACACGAGGCCGTTTGCATTTCATATATCATCATCATGTCACGCTGGTAGCACGGATATCCCTGACCCTCTCTCGCCACTCCTCCCTATCGTTCATCGCCCTAGGTAGGTCTTCAGGACAACATTCCATATCCTCACATAGCTGCTGAATGTATGTTTGTGCTGGTCGTCCTGCTTTTGCACGGCCATGTGTGGGGGTCCATAAGAGTACATCTCTTATGAGTTCGTCCCTGCTTCTCCAGCAGTGTCCTGCATGTCTGCTTCGTCTAACTAGAATAGTTTTCGTGATAGGAGGCAGGTGGCCGTACAGTTGGTGTCTTGAGGGGTGTTGCCACCAGGACTTGTTCAAGATTGCACGCGGCATTCTTGTGTAATTGCCGTCTAGCTTCTTCTCCAGCCGTTTTGTTAGCGTCCATGTAGTGCAGCCATATAGCAGTATCGATGTGACTGCTGCCTGGAAGAAACTGCGTTTCATTTTATCGGTTAGGTCTGATTTCCATATAATCGATAGCCTATTGATAGGTGTCCATGCTTTCGTTAACCTCGTTTCGATGTCCTTTTCAGTTGATTCGACGCTGCTTCCTAGGTAAGTGAATTTGTCTACTAGTTTAAGTGGGGTTCCTTCTAGAGTGGAGATGTCACCCGTTTGATTATCGCACATATATTCCGTTTTGTGTGGATTAACATAGAGGCCTATGCCTGCGTCTGCTCGTTCCAAACTATGCAGTAGTGTTTCAGCTTGGTCGGGTGTATTTGTCAGTATCGCTATGTCATTGGCGTAGTCGGCGTCGGTAATTGTTTTTGCGGGGTACCTTCTGCTTCTTTTCTTCGTCAGCTCGAAGCCATTCTCTCTGATTTTGTCAATCGATGTTCTAAGTACGTAGTCTAGACAAATGATAAAGAGGTACGGAGCCAACGTGTCCCCTTGTAGTACTCCTGCTAAAATGTCGAAGTATTCTGTGTCTCCATCTGGTGATCGTACTTTTACTTTAGTGTTTCTATAGAGAATCGTTATTGCTGCTACGGTTTCTTTAGGTATGCCGTACGCTACTAGGATTTGTTCCATCTTTCCACTGTGAATTGAATCGAAGGCCGTGGTAAAATTAACAAATATTAATGTCGCTTGTAGGTTTTTTGCCCGTACACCTAACCCCTCCGCTCAGGCAAGATATGACACAAGGTCAATTTTTTAAGCGGAGTTTAACAGGTTTGAATTCACAGTTTTCCTTCTTCTAGACAAGTTGCCTCACCAAGGCTGAAGAACCTAGTCTGCCCTACTATTTACCCATAGCTGGAGGGAGAATAATTGGATTCATACCTTTCACAATGGTATTAGTGCTATGTGAAATGCAATCATTCTCGTCCAGGATTTGAACTCGTATCGCCGTGTCCATTTCCTACGAATATAACCATTACATTACGGGCCCCTCAGAATAATACCCTTGGGAAAGGCATGTATTTAACAACCCCTCCAAATATGCGGGAAGCCACGTAAGATAATTTTTAATCGAAATCAAACAGGTGTGAATTAAGAATTTTCTTTCTCCATGACCGTTTTCCATCCCAAGGTAAAAGAGCCAGTCTGCCCTACTATTTACGCATATTTGGAAGGAAAATAATTGGATTTATACCTTCCCCCTATGGTAATAGTGCTATTCGTCAAAGATTTGTACTCGGGCTCACTGTGTCCATTTCCTAAGACGGTGAATATTATCACTCCAGCACACACACACACACACACACACATATATATATATGTATATATATATGATTAATGGTAACATTAATCACCCTGCGAAATACTCTCGACTATTTGATTTTAAATCCTAAACGACTCGGTGTTAATGGCCTTGAGAAGACATTGATCGGCTTCTTCTTTTTTCAACTTTGACTGGTAAATTTCACTTTCATTATGAATACATAAATATACATTTACTTAGGTGCTAAATCAATGTTTTAAGCGGCAATATATCTATGTATTTAAAAGTTGTTAAATCAGTAAATACATCAAACTTACCGAATGGTGGTACTTGTTAAGCTGTTATCTATTGGTCAAATAGATTAGTTTCAAATAACAAAGCACTAAACAATTCAAATTGATTCTGAAGATGCGTTTCTACCGGATATAATATAGTAGGTGATTCTAGGGTCTTGGTAATATAACCACTCTCTAAGTCGATAAGCTCAAAATGCAAAATAGGACATAAAGACACACACACACACATGTATATATATATATATATATATTCTCGAGGATCCTTAAATAAGTTTACAGAATTTTTTTCGTATGGGCCCTTTTATTGATAGTACACACATGAAACTCTTGTCCCCTTCGAAGTAATCTCCTCCGGCTACAATGCACTTGGTGTACCCTTACGACAACTTCTGGAAGTCCTCTTGGGTGAGTGTGTCAATGACCTTCGTCACAGCCTCTTTCATCTCCTAAATTGTCTCATAATGACAGCTTCTGAGCGTAGGAAATAACCAAAAGGTCTGGACTATAGGGAAGGTAAGGAACTGTGTTGATGCTCATCTTGGTCAAATATTCTGTGACATGGATGGAGTTGTGGACTGGTGCATTGTCCTGGTGAAAATGCCACTGACCTGATTTGAAGGGTGCTGGCCTCTTCCCAAGGAATCTCTTCCTGAACTCCCTTAAAACCTCAACATAGTAACCCTAACCCTAACCCTTTGGCCAATCAACTCTGGTGTATTGACTTCCTTACTCCTCCCACACCTCTTATCATCCCTCACAGACTCCTTGCCTTCCTTGAATCTCTTATGCCACTAAAATACTGATGCTAGATTCATGCAAGATGGCCGAAAAGCAGTCTGAAGAATTCCATACATTTTTGTGAGATTTTCTTCAAGTTTAAAACAGAATTTTATTGCATATCGTTCATCTAAAGTGTCCCCGTATACAGATTGCATTTTTGAAATTCACCAGCTGTGACAATCAGGATTTAGTAGGGTGTATTCCAATTATTGCTGTAGCTGTTGATTTAAACCTGAAATCATAAAAATTGGTCAGTCATCTCATAAGATGTATAGCGATACCATACTCAATTTTTTTAGGGTCTACGACAATTTTAAATGCCTGTAAAAATAAGTCTGGAGCCAATCAGTCGTACCTTAAATGATTTATTTTAGTGACAGAATATTTTTAAAGATTGTTGACATTCGCGTGACGTTTTCGTCGACTGTTTGCCTATCTATCAAACAAGTTAACTCACTTAGTAGTTTAAGGATGTAAGAAGATTAGATTGATAGATAGATAGATAGATGGATGGACAATTTTTTTACTATTATACTTAAGTATATGTATAATTTTTTAAGAATTCTCTCATAAAATTCATACATAAATTAATCAGTGTGAAATTTTAATTTTTTTTGCACCTTCACCTACCTCAAACCCCATATATATATATATATATATATATATATATATATATATGCAAAAGCTGCAAAACGGTACATTATTGCAAAATTTTCTTAGTGCCTGAGGTTAGCTAGCAAGCTAGCTAGATAGATAGATTGATAGATAGGATAACTCACATCGATAGATACTTACATATATAGATTTTGCTATTATAATCATGTATATACGTAAGTTTTAAAGAATTCGTTCATAAAATCCACGCATAAATGTTTATGAAAAAGGAAAATCCAAATCATATAGGCAGCAAATTTCATATTCTTTTATAATTGGTAGTTTCATTGGTCGGACAAAGATCCCAAGAGTGGCATTATGAATACAGAAATTTAACAGAGAATAGATTATGAGGAAATAGAAAAAGAATTAGGCGCTTTTGTTTTCTTTTCTAAATTCTGGCTTCCCATTGAAAGGGATCTTCGAAATCTGTGCCTATTTCAACAACTTTGCCAAATCAACTCTTCTTCTTCTTTTGAAGTTTTTCTATCATCAACACAATGCCGATACATGCCTCTGGTTTCAGATATATCAAAACGTTTTTGTTCCTAAATGAGATAATATTATGTTTTGGTTTTCATTTGTGACTTTTGATAACAGGAAAAAACAACTTATTTTGCACTGTATTTTTTATAGCATATTTTTTAAAGAATTCATCTTTTTTTTCTTATTTTGATTATTTCCTCTTTTGTTTTTACTCGCACTGGTAATGCTAACTGAGCCTGTATTGCAGATCTGTTACGAGCGTGTAGGGAGTTCACTGTTCACAATTCACGAAATACCCCATATTTTTGGCCTTATGCCAAATCTTAAGATATAGATAAGTGAGGTTGCCACACATGGTGTACCAATATAGAAGTGTAGAGTCTGTGGTCACGGCGTAGAAGTTGCATATGGAAATAGGACTCAACTGATATGAGACAAGTCACGGCAGGTCACTATATATATATATATATATGATAAGTCATTTTCATTAGACAGATTTGTAGGGTCATTTAAAACAAATTTGAATAAATAATGAAAAAAGTGGTTTTATTTCCAAATGTACATATCTTTTATTTCGTCTTAAAAACTATACCAGTCAAACGTTTGCCATAATTGTCAACACACTGAAGAATGTTGTCAATAACTCAACAGTTCATTTCAAGTGGAATGGCAACAATTACGCTTCAGTGCTGATCCAGTAACTCTGAAGTTAGTAATCCATAATAAATTGGTATTTCCAGTAGGTACGTGATCATGTCTTCCAAGCCCAAAGTGCACACGGGATGCTCTTTGTGCAGTAGTTACTGACTCGTTCTTGATAAACGTCTCCACAATGAAAACGCGATGTTGACCAGTACAATCCATGTGGGTAACCTAAAGCGAATTAAACAAAAAGACATCTTATGTACATTTGGAAAATGAAAACACTTTTTTCATTATTCATTCTAATTTGCTCTTATTAAACTTAAAAAAGTTTTGGATTATTTTGACCGACCATATATATATATATATATATATATATTGTAGAAGTTTATTGTTCTCTGACAAATGTGTAAAGCATGAAACCCTGGGTCACAGACACTACCATGTAATATATATATATATATATATATATATATATATATATATATATATATATATAGTCGTAGACACTTCAAAATTCAGTATGTTATTGCTATACATCTTATGAGATGACCATATTTTTATGATTTCGGGTTTAAATGAACAGCTACAACAGGAATCGGAATACACCCTACTAAAGGCTGATTGTCACAGCTGGTGAATTTCAAAATTCAATCTGGACGTGAGGACATTTTAGAAGAATGAGATGCAATATAATTCTGTTTTAAACTTGGAAAAATGCCTCAGAAACGTATGGAATTCTTCAGACTGCTTTTCGACCATCTTGCATGAATTGAGCATCAGTTTTTGAGTGGCATAAGAGATTCAAGGAAGGCAGGGAGTCTGTGAGGGATGACGAGAGGTGTGGAAGGAGTAAGGAAGTCAATACACGAGTGTTGATCGGCCAAATAGGTTAGGGTTTAGGCTACTACGTTGAGGAAGAGATTCCTAGGGAAGAAGCGAGCACTTTCAAATCGAGTCAGTGGCATTTCAACCTGGACAATACAGAAATCTACAACTCCATCCTTGTCACAGACTATTTGACCAAGATAGCCATCAAGACAGTTCCTCAGCCTCCCTATTGTCCCGACCTTGCTCCCTGTGATTTTTTATTATTCCCTAAGCTCAGTGGCTGTCGTTATAGAGGAGATGAAAGAAGCTGCGATGAAGGTCATTGACATGCTCCCACAAGAGGACTTCCATCAGGCCTTCCAGAAGTTGTTGGAGCTGTACAAAAAGTACATTGTAGCCGGAGGAGATTGATTCGAAGGGGACTAGAATTTCATGTGTGTAATAGCAATAAAAGTGCCCATACGAAAAAAGTCAGGGTTGAGTTCTCCGGCAAATGAAGTAATCGTTTTGCCATTAGCGTTTATTGCAAACCTCTTCATATATGAATTGAGGTCTCGGTAGCCGTTAAACGGATGTATGTAAACAATAGTAATTGTTATTCATAACCTTTTAAAATTTACTTCGATGCTACTGGCTCCTCGTGGCTGAAGGCCTAGAAGCTTGGATTGGCGTTTGAGTCAACCGGGTTTCGATCCCAGCAACGGGAACCTAATATGTCTAGGCACACTGATAGAACGAAACAGATCTGTCTGTGGATTACTATATATATATATTCCGATATATATATATATATATATATATATATATATATATGCAGGCTTATTTAATACATGATTGTTTCAGGGTTTCATGCATTACACATTCGTCAGAATATCGTAGACCTCTACTAACTGGAATCCCGTCGTAATGTGTGAACGAGATTATTAGCTTTGCGTGAAATACAAACAGCATAATCTCGGATTTGAACTAATTGTACCTATTCCATTTCCTACAAAGATGTCCATTGCACTACGAGCGCTTCTGTGTGCTTTTTTATTCATGTGTGTGTGTATTCTTACGTGACATTGAAACCCCTTTCGACACTGGATAATAACAAATTTATTATGTGGATCAACCAGTGAATCGACCTTCCTTGAGAGTAACAATATAATTATATATACATATATAGCATATATGTAATATATACACACTAACACACACGGACACAAACATATATATATATATATATATATATATATAAGTAAAGTTCTCTGGTGGTGTAACGGTTTGCAAGCTAGACTAGTGAACCTACACGAATGAGTTTGTGTCTCATTCGGCGCCCCATTCATTCGGCCTTGTGCCACATCGAAGCAAAGAGCTTTGTAAATTACTATGGGCACCTCTGGTGGTGTAACGGTTAGCAAGCTAGACTAGCAAACCTACACGAGTGAGTTCGAGTCTCATTGGGCGCCCCATTCATTCGGTCTTGTGCCACATCGAAGCAAAGAGCTTTGTAAATTACTATAAGTAAAGTAAAGTTGGCGGCCATAGTCGAGGGTGACCCGAAGGCTCCCTTTTCGATTGCTACGACACCAAGGTGTAGGGAAGGACGCTACCACTTTCCCTGGATTGCTCCACTTTACCCTTGATCCGTACCTTATAATGCTTAGTGTTAAGCAAGGAGGCATCAAGTACCATTTTTTTTAGTCTTTCGTATGACTTCACCGCTAGGCCAATATCCGGTTATATATATATATATATATATATATATATATATTCATTTATTTATATATAGTTGAATAATCTGCCATCGTTCACCGTTTTGGTTTTTATAATAAAACATTATTAGGGCAAAATTGAATCAATAAATATATTCATACACATAAGTACATATATAAATACTCACATATGCATACACATATACAGGCACATTCACACATACATATACATCGTTAATTTAACATCACTAATATCATCCCTCACAGTCTTGATGATGGTTCATTAGAACGGAAACTCTAAAGTGTTGACTTCGCTTCTCAATAAATCTCTCTTTCTACTTGGTTTACCTTGTCATCAATTTTTTTAGACATTGTCGGATTACAGTCCATTATTTACTTCCATACATACTCATACACAAATATATAAATATAAATATATATATATATATATATATATATATATACGCACATTTACACATGCGCATATTTACACACACACACGCACTTGCACAGTCGACTGGGCTGTAGAATACACCGACTGCACCTCCACAAAGGGGTAAAACACCCCCAACCAACGAGTGTCCTGGATATGACACTCAACAATCTGATGGTAAGGTTCTAGTGATGCTGGTGCGTTGGAGAATGTGGAGCACCACTTCCTTGCCATCACTTTCAGGTCCACTCTAATCCGGAGGGTTCTATCTCTGGGTAAAAAAAAAAAAACTTAACTGCGTACTTATGCTAAACTGAACTAATTGAAATGGAACTGTTTTTGACACTGAAGCTGTACTTACCATCAACTGAATTGTATAAAATAAAACTGTTTTGATATTTAACTGTCAGTAAACAAAATACCTATACTAAACTGATTTGTTTGAATTAGGAATGTTTGACTAAACTGAATTGCTCGAAATAGAAATGTTTTTTACAATTAAACTGTGTACACATAAAAAAACAGAATTGTTGGAAATAGAACTGATTATGTGAATAAAAATGGATTCGGCATTAGATAACCTTCAAAGGTTGATATGCCATAAAAATAATCAATCTGTCATGTTGATCTTATTTGAAAACATTCCGACTAAAACAGGCTACTCCGGAAAAAAACTCACATACTTCAATAAATTTCACATGATTTGCTCTTCTCAGCAACCCAAAATTTGTAAACAGACCTCTATTCAAGCATACAGTACTCTGATTTGATGCAGTTTTGAATAGCCTCAAAACAAATATCTTTTGAGATAAAAATAATTTTTCGTAAAAAACAATTTCGAACATTGCAGAAATATTTCATTGAAAAAAATCTAATAAAAATGTCTTTCTTAAAGAAATATTTATTGGTTTGAGTTGGTTTGGTTTGGTTTTATGGCATATCTACCATGGTAGGTTATTTAATGCCAAATTCAATTTCTAGATTTATATTAAAAAAATATTATTTGTCAAGTCAAGAAAGTTAAATAATTCCAAGTATTGCTATGTATCCCCTAACAATTCAATTAACAATCAGTTATTTGTTTACACACAGTTACATTATCAAACAGTCCTATTTCTAACAATCTAATTTAGCGTGTAGTCATTGGTTTGCTCTCAGTTTAAATGTAAAATAGTTCTATTCAAACCATAGACATGATCCTATCAGATGCTCCTACTCTGAGCTTAAGAGGACCAGAGATCGATTGCAATGATGGAGTATTCCACATACCTAAAGCTTTATCCTTACTGGAGCCTCACCATCAGATTGTTTAATGTCAAATCCAGGACACTCATTGCGAGATGTCTTATCCATCTGCAGAGATGCAATCGGTGTATTTTATAGACCCAGTCGACTTGACTGCCTTATTTATTGATTAAAGCTTATATAATTATATATATATATATATATAGATAGATAGATAGATAGATAGATAGATTATTCATGGATAAAACAAGAAAACCGATTCAAGAATTGAAATTTCTGGGAAAAAAAATCGTGGCAACTAAGAGAGAAAGACAAGTGGGCGAAAAAATAAAAGTATGGGAACGAAAATGGATAAAAACAGTTCATGTCTGTACGTGTGTGTGTGTGTGTGATAGAGAGAGACAGACAGAGAGAAAGATACTGTGTTTTTCTTTCGTAAAACACACAACCAATTAAGAAAAATGGCTCGTCTCTTTTGAGTCAATCCTTCACTCACAACGTGCCTGAGTGGAAATTTTCATCGAGCACTTATCAAATGGAAGTCACTCTATGAAATTATTCATTTCTTATTTATTATCCTAAACTTTTTGGGGGGTTTTCTTTTTTCTTTTTCCTTTTTTTTTTTCTTTTCGTATTAGTATGACATACCAACCAATTAGAAAGTAGAAACGAAAAACACACAACCACATGAACAACACTTCCATTCTTTCGCTTTCACTTTCTCTCTAACTTTTACTTTCACTTTCTACTTAAAAAATGCCTATAAAGCTAGATATGGTTGACATGATACAATATCATTCAAAAGGTAGAACACTAAATCAAACACCAGAGAAAATATGAATAACAAAAAAAAGGACCAGATATAGATTGCAAAATTAATATAACTAAGAACGGAGGATACAGAAACGAAAGATGAATTCAACAACAGTAACACAAAAGAATGAGCATCACATTTTAGAGAAAGCCGAAGTAACAAGGACGCAAACGAGACAGCCGTTCCGGTGTTGACAACGGAATATTGGCCGGGTGTTCAGGTGCAATTGTTCTTTGGGCAGTCAAGCGAATTTAGGGTTACAAAGCAAATCAAACATCAAAACTAGTTTTGATTTTCTGTTTGCCAGAACCAAAGCTATCGACCATATCGATTTATGAGTGTTTTCGTAGTAAGAACTGTTTACGCTCTGAGCAAGTAAGGCTGGTGGTAAGCTCAAAGACAACATTGAAACAGAGAACTCATGAACCAAAGCTTTCAAGATTGGCACTATGAAATCTATGAAATGTATATATTATTTAAAATATTCAACGCAAAGTAAGACGTGATGTGCACAAGGTCATTTTGATTTTAGTTGGGTCGTGAATTTTTGAGAAATTCTCATCAGTCTAGATACTTAAATAAGGTATCTGAAACAAGAACTCAACCTCCCCTCATATATATATACATGCTTGTGGAGTAATGGTTATCGATGTTAGAAATGGATACGAGTTCAAATACTGGATGAGGTGGTTTTCCTTTCACATACAATTAATAACTTTGCGAATGGTATAAATCCAACTCTTCTCCCCCAGATATCTGCAAATAGTAAGACAGACTCGGCTCTTTAAGGGGTGTCCTCGTGGTGTAATGGTTAAAGCGATGGACTGTGGGATCGTAGTAAGCGAGTTCGAACTCCAGTCGCGCTATTACGTTCACTTTCGGGCAAATACCCTTGGGAAAGGTATGAACCTCCTTATCCTCCCACCTATGGGTTAAATAGTACCACTACTGTTCTTCTAAGAGAATTGCTTTGGCATTAAATAACCTAAAAAGAGTTGGTTTGCCATTAAACAAAGAAACCGAACCGAATCGGCTCTTTAACCTTGATATAGCAACGACTCTCAATTCAGACCTGTTAAACTACGCACAAAAAATTGACTTTGTGTCACATTATGCTTATGCAAAGGGGTTGCTAAACACCCCCCCATATATATATATATATATATAAGTAAAGTTGGCGACCATAGTAGAGGGCGACTAGAAGGCTTCCTTTTCAATATCTTCTACACCGAGGTGTAGGGGGAGGCGCTACTCCTTTCCCTGGATTGCTCCACTTTACCCTCGATACCTACTTTGTATTGCTGAGTGTTAAGAAAACCGATATCAAGTACCATTTTTAAAGTATTTGGTATGACGTGACCTGGGATTGAACCCAGGTCTCCGGGACCATTGGCAAACACTCGTCAAATTGGGGTGACTCTGACAATATGATAGAAATATGAGGAAAGTTAGATAAATCAAACACTTAAAACTGGTTTAGAGGCGTGTTCTTTTATTTCATTTTTAACTTTTTAAGAACTTTCACAATCTGAACCGTTTTCTTGGTTTTTCTATTTATAAGCAAACGAGAAACACGATGAAATTACGGAGAGGATAACGGTGTAGCAGGAAGAAGTAGAGTATTTAGAGTCAAATGTATAAGTTTTCATTAAAGATCTTTGATCGTATGAAAGTGGAAATAATTTTTAGTGGCCAGATGGGAAAGAAATAGGGAAAAAGGAGGAGGGTAAAGGAATTTCGGCATATCCTGTTTCGTCAAAAGACATTGACTATAAAGGGATGTCTCAGACAGTGACTATAATGAGATATCTAAGTGGGAAGGGAGCGAAAAAGGGGTAAGAGAAGGTGATAAGGAAAGAATCCTCAAAAGTATTGTGGTACAGAGTGGAAAAAATGTTTTTTTTTTTATGTTTTCTATTTTGATATTGTTTATTCTGAAACGCAGTTTCTTCCAGGCTGCGGTCGTGTCGATACTGCTGTATGGAGGCACGACTTGGACGCTGACTAAACGGTTGGAGAAAAAGCTCGACGGCAATTATACAAGAATGTTGCAAGCAATATTAAACAGGTCCTGGCAGCAACCCCCCACACGGCGCCAACTGTACGGCCACCTACCACCTATCAAGAAAACTATACAAGCTAGACGAACCAGACATGCCGGACACTGCTAGAGAAGCAAAGACGAGATCGTAAGTGATGTGCTCCTGTGGACCCCCGCCTATGGCCAATCAAAAGCAGGACGACCAGCTCGAACATTCATACAGCAGCTATGTTATGATACGGGATGTAAGCCCGAAGACCTGCCGAAGGCGATGAATAACAGAGAGACGAGGAGAGAGAGGGTGAGGGATATCCGTGCTAGCCGCACGTCATGATGATGATGATGATGTTTTCCAGGTATTGTGAGTTCTGACAAAACCGTGGGCGTTGTCTTATATGGTTTGTTTTGGAAATGACTGCGGATTCTAATAGTCTGCGTGATATTTTGCAATGTATGGGTTTGATTAGAGTGGCTGGGGGAAAATACACCTTCAATTTTCCCTAACCCACTCTAATCAAAAACACACCTTCAATTTTTCCCTGGAAAAATCTTTATGAAGATAACTTTTCTTTTGAGTTTTTAAAATAGTTTTTAACTTAGTCGGGCATCATTCGGGATATACGTTTCCTTTTCGTGTAACTATTCAACTCAACTATTTCTATTTCACAACAGAAGCGATAAAAATAAACTGGTTACGTAACAAAGCTATCTGTTGAATAAAAGTATTTTCAAATGACGTTAACAAGGTCTCTGCTATCATAAATACGTGACTGTGGGCTGCTCATATTGAAGATATCTGTTAAACACGGCTTGATTGTGTTTCTGTTATATCGTCGAGGTGAATAATACATAGAGAAGAATAAGTGCTTAATATGTTTATTCAGCGCCAGTATCCGGTGCTAAGGGATACGTACAAAAAAGATATTGTACAATAAGTTTAAACAATTAACAAAAGAATTTACAAGAAACTGAGGACAGTCAAAATGCGATATGATCAAACGAAATAAAATCAATCAGAATATTAAGTAGCGTATTAATCAACCCTCGAAGTCTTTAATAGTATGCCATTCATGGCTATGAGCCAGTCCATCTTGTAGAGTGCTGAAGGGGTATTTAGCCACTCTACAACAGTTTCAAATAAGCTGCAACTGTTTTTGTGAGTTATTAATCCAAAGCAATTTCTTTATTTAGGTGTTTATCAGTTAACCCAAATTTATGCATTCTATTTCAAAACAGTTGGGGGGTATCCCCGTGGTGTAATGGTTAATGCGATGAACTGCGGAATCGTAGTAAGAGAGTTCGAACTCTAGTCGCGCTATTATGTTCACTTTCGGACAAATACCCTCGGGAAAGGTACGAACCCCTTATCCTCCTAGCTATGGGTTAAATAGTATCATACTGTTCTTCGAGACGAATGGCTTTGGCATTAAATAACCCACGAAGTTTGATATGCCATTAAACAAAGAAACCGAACCATTAAAAACGTTATTTGACGATAGTTTACTTCTATTTAAATGACATTTGGGGTCAGTTTTTGCGGATGTTTAAGCCATCTGTCTTCGTGTGTTTCTATTGAAGCCATAATAATGCGGAAGTTTGGATGGTCTCAGTCTATCCTCTGATTTCCAACTCTTCCAGACCCCGCTATCAAGCCTTTGAGAACCGTTCCTAACGCACCAATTACACAACCAAGTCACCCGGTGCTGTAGAATAAAATTATATTTTCTCTTCATGCGGTTTTCAGTGTTTTAATGGTGCGAGGTGAATGAGGAGTCCGTTTATTTAAGTCATTCTATGATATTTGTTTCACAGTGAGAAATTCCATAAGGTACCTTCACTTTTTCCTCGCTGGGGCTGGTTAATACACTGACTGCATCTCTGCTGATAGGTCGGGTACCGCTATGTTACCATTGTTTTAGTTACATCTATGGGTCAAGTAGATATGTTTAAAAATGTTTGTATTCGATGGGAATGTATGCAAAAGAAAAAAAAAGACGAAAAGCACTTAAGAAAAATTGTCAATATGAACCTTCCACGAATTCGATTTCCTAGTATCAGGTCTAACCGATAGTCTATCGTTAGCTGTCCATGCCTTTGCTAGTCGCGTGTTTTTGTCTATCTTGGTTAATGATACATTGCTTCCTTGGAAGGTGAAATTGTCCACTAGTTTCAGAGAATAACCATTTAGTGTGGAGATGTCGCCTCTTTAATTAAAGCACATCTATTCGTTTATATATATATAATCACACACACACACACACACACACACACACACACACACACACACACATATATATATATATATATATATATATATATTGAGTACTAAGGCAGCAAGTCATTATTTAACCATGTTCTGTTGAAGACCGAGAGGTATTTTTTTTTTTAGTATCTTCAAGTGAAGACGTTCAAGTCTTCTTATTTTTCTGATGTCTGGGTCAAGGTGATGAAACAAGTGCCCTATACTAGCCTAAGAACGTTCTGAATAAATCATTGTTATGAGACCGTTACGTTAGATATGCCAAATATTTTAAAGGCAATGAGATACTGCCCATCCCGGAAATAGTCGAAAAGATTACTCCTAGAGTCCTCTCCCTGGTCGTTTCTGACCTAAAAACTAAAAGGCTTGTGGGGCTAAACAAAGAAACATTTGATAGCTGTTGAGGAAGGCAGGCATCCCATGCCAGTACTTCTGTAGAAAAAGTTTTCCCACATGGGATGTCCTGCTTCCTAGCGAAGAACAAGCGGCAAAGGCAGCAGCGAACGACGTAAGAACGAAGCACTTCAGGCTACAGCCGGAGTATAAAGGCACCCGTAGGCTCAGCGTCACGGTTTGCAATGTCCCGGCCATCGACCCTGGGGAGGTTTTGGCGGCCTATGGCCAAGTAGAAGAATATAACCTCCTCAGATCCCCGGCCGGGACAGACTACGGGGATTATGCCTTCCGGCTGTGCCTGACAAGGGATGGCTTTAAAGCCATCCCTGAGACATTAGTAAGCGGGGATCGGCAGATGATGGTGGTGGTGGAAGGAAGACGCCCCAGGTGCTGGGGGTGTAAACAAATTGTCCATATCGCCAAGTTTTGCCCCCAGCGTCCTGAAAACAAAGAAAAAGCGGCAGTCACAACAACAACAACAAAAGACATAGCGGCCACTACCACCACCATCAACAAGGAAGCGAATGCCCAGGGCCCGGGTCAAGTCCAGCCCAAAATAAATTACCAGGAGGGCTAGACTGAGGTGACCCGAAAGAGGAGGGGGTCCCCTAAAAAAGGGGAAAAGTCCATCCTCATCCCCTCCTCAAAAACAAATAAAGGCCCCAGCAGCAGCAGTAGCAGTAGCAGCAACACCAGAACCAACAGCAAATCCGACACCGGCACCAGTAACACCGACTCCAGCATCACCAACTCCAGCAACTCAGAAACCAGCAGCATCACCGACAACATCAACAGCCACCCCAAAGACACCAGCCTCAGCAGTACCTCCAGTATCCCCCAAAAAGAACAAAATGAAAACCAAACAAAACAAAATAGAAGAGATGGAAACCAGTGTGAACTTGAAGAGGAGAAGAGACAGTGGGGAAGGGGCCGCCAGAAAAATATGCCCTGAGCAACCCAAGGCAGGCCCCTCTTCTCAGTTACAAAAGCAACCTTCACCTCTGCCTCCACCACCTTTCCCCCCTCAAATCTTACAACCCACACAAACCCCTCACCAAATTTTCACCCTCTCACCCCAGCAAGAACAATTTTTCAAAAAATGCCGCCGCCCCTATCAAATCCCCCTCCCAAGGTCACAATCAGCTGACCTGTCCCAGCCCCTAAATCTAACCAGAACGCCATCCCTTCCGTCACTTAGCCCCTCTGCCATATCAACACAAGAACTATTCCCAGCCAAACATAGACATGACCCTCCTGCTAGTAAAAAAACAAATCGGCAGGAGGGTAAAGAACTAAGCATACAACAGATACAGCAGGCAGCGGCTTTGTGCTCAGTAGAGCTGGAAGCAGTCGGTGACTTCCAGCTTCGAAAGACACTAAAGCCGCTGCTGAGTCTGGAAAAAATACAAAATCCGAACGTTTCAAACCCCGCAAACTTCAGGAGTGCAGCCATGGTGACCACTTTTGTCCGGTCAGCTGGCGACCGTACCAAGGGCGTGTGGACGTTCTTGAGTACGGTCTGTCAGACTGATACGGGCATAAAGCTGGCGGAATTGGAGCACTCCTCCCTAAAAAAATGTATTCCTTTCTGTTCGGGTAGGGTCCCGATTTTGGTAAACCCGTCTCTTTATAGGTCCCTAAAGCTGAGGTTTCCAATAGATGTCGGCGGAATTACCAGGGACAACTGGGTTACAACTGAACTCGGCACTGGTTCCCTGCGTCAGGCTGTCGGCATCCTCACACCCAAGGATTTCCGGCCCGTAGTCGACACTGAGTAAAGTAAGTTGGATTGATGGCTTTAAACCTTGCCAGTTTGAATGTGAGGAGACTGAGGGATTCAAGCAAGTGTGCGCGCTTGCTTGGTACTATTTACCAACCCCTCCGCTCGGGCAGGATATGACACAAGGTCAATTTTTAAGCGGAGTTTAACAGGTTTGAATTCAGAGTTTTCCTTCTCCTAGACTAGTTGCCTCACCAAGGCTGAAGAACCTAGTCCGTCCTACTATTTACCCATAGCTGGAGGGAGAATAAGGGGGTTCATACCTTTCCCAAGGGTATTTGCCCGAAAGTGAACGTAATAGCGCGACTGGAGTACGAACTCGCGTACTACGATTCCGCTGTTCATCGCTTTAACCATTACACCACGGTGAACTCAAGAACCTCTGTGTAGATGTTGTTGCAGTGCAAGAGACCCACTTCACTTGCGATGCTGACTGTCGGGTATGCTGGAAAACGACTTTAACGTTTTCTCAGCATACGGCAGCCACGTCAGCGCTGGGGTCTCCTTGCAAGTTGGACGCAGCCTTGATGCTGATGTTGTCGTTGTTTTTGCAGGTGACGGGGGCCGGCTGGTTGTGGCCGATGTTGCCGTGAAAAGTTTCAAGTTTCGTCTGGTTGCAGTTTATGCGTCCAATATCGCTGCGGAGAGGGTTTCCTTTTTTCGTCGGTTGGCGCCGTTCTTGGACGATACGAAGTGGCTAGTCTTAATGGGTGATTGGAATGCGATCCTTGATCCCAAGAGAGATAAGGTCGGTCGGGGAGCTAGTCGTGCGGGAAGGTGGGAAAGCAGCCTTGTCAGCTTCGTGACTCGTCACGGTCTCGTCGACAGGTTTCGTCTTGATCACCCAGGGCGGGAGATGTGGACGTGGCTAGATAGCTCGCCCTCTGCCAAAGTAGGTTCTTACTTGGACAGAGTGTTAGTTAGACGAGCTGACATTGATTTCGTCAGTTGTCCCACGTTCCACCTGATAGCGTGGACTGACCACAAGCTTGTTAGGGTCAGTCTGCGGTTAGCAAATAGGCCTAGTGTAGCCGGCTACTGGAAGTTCAATACCTCCTTGCTGGAGATACGGGACTTCCGGGACCGGCTAGAATCCCTAATTCAGCGGGCGTTAGTGGGGGCAGTTACCGGGAATAGGTGGTGGGCTTCTCTCATATATAGGATTAGAGACATTGCCACCAAATACGGTCAACAGCTCAACCTAGATAAGGCCAAGGAGACGAAGTCTATAGACGATAGACTTTCCCGGGCGGTGGCTGGGGGAGACTCCCAAGGTGTAGAACTAGCTAGGAGGGACCTTGAGCGTGAGAGTAGTGAGCGCTACAAGGGAAACGTAGTTAGATCTAGGTTAAATAGAGTTCTCTACGAAGCTGTGAAATCGAACGCGACTGCGCGTGAAGAAGAAGTGCGAATGTTCCCCGATCGGTACATCATGTCTGTCAAGACTGCGGATGGGTGAATGGTTATATATTGTATTGTTGAATGGGTCGGCGATTGTGGCAAGCTAGGTTCCCCTTAGAAACTCTAGTTAAAGAAAAGACCACTCCTTTCCCCTCCCCCAAAACTCTAAGCCCTTGTGCCTTCATTATTGTAATAATAATGAAATAAAGAGACTGGATAGTCTACCGATATTCGACTGACAAGTAAGCCTAACTTACGCCACCAGTTTTCTCTGTATCTTGTTACTTCAATATATCTTAACTTATACCGCGTTCTGAGTTGTCTTTTCGTGGTCCCAATCTGTGTCCATATCGCTTATACATATATGCGTATCTGTGTGTGTGTGTGTGTGTGTGTGTGTGAGAGAGAGAGAGAGAGAGAGAGAGAGAGAGAGAGAGAGAGAGTATAATTTAGCAAAAAGCATAATGCGGAGATTTTTAATCAGATACTAAGTTGATATATATTGGTAAGAAACATAGAAAGAATACCTTTCGGAGATGAATAGAGTACCTTAGATAGATAGATAGATAGATAGATTACCCAGACTTTTAGATAGATAAAAATAATTTTTTGATGGATAGATAGACAGACAGATAGATTACCCAGACTTTTGGATAAATAAAAAGAATTTTTAGATAGATAGATAGATTACCCAGACGTTTAGATCGATAAAACGAATTTTTAGATAGATAGAATGCCTTACATCGATAGATACTGATATATATAGATTGTCTTTTTGCTATTATAATCATGTATATACGTAAGTTTTAAAGAAATCGTTCATAAAATCCGCACATAAATATGTTTATGAAAAAGGAAAATCCAAATCATAATGGCAGCAAATTTCATATTCTTTTATAATTGGTAGTTCCATTGGTCGGACAAAGATCCCAAGAGTGGCATTATGAATACAGAAATTTAACAGAGAATAGATTATGAGGAAATAGAAAAAGAATTAGGCGCTTTTGTTTTCTTTTCTAAATTCTGGCTTCCCATTGAAAGGGATCTACGAAATCTGTGCCTATTTCAACAACTTTGCCAAATCAACTCTTCTTCTTTTGAAGTTTTTCTATCATCAACACAATGCCGATACATGCCTCCGGTTTCAGATATATCAAAACATTATTTTTCCAAAATGAGATAATATAATGTTTTTGTCTTGTGACTTCATTTGTGAATTGATATGGAGAAAAAATGCTTTCATTATTGCAGTTTTTAATCATTTCTTTTTTTGTTTTTTTTGGTTGAGCAAAAACAAAATAAAATGCATGGTATTGTTTCTGCCTCATGTTTTGATCTAAGGCCAGTGTTTAGCACGTCATTATTGCCGATAACATATTCCTGTATAATGAGTTCTATCCTCACTGAGTACCCTGTATTCTTCGGTTGGTCATATCTAAAAAAGAAAATTGTCTTAATTGAGGTTACATTCTCTTTTCATCTTTGAATTTATTGATTTCATTTTATTTTCTTCCTTTCACTCAATCATTTTCTTTACTTCTTTGCTTCTTTTTTTTTCTTTCTTTCTGTTACTGTTTTTTATCAGTCTCTCTCTCTCTCTCTCTCTCTCTTTCTTTCTTTCTATAGCATTTTCTTTCTCTTCTATGTTCGTTGCTTCTTTCCTTTTTTCATTTGTCTGTTTGTTTGTTTGTTTGTTTGTTTTTCTTTCTTTCTTTCTTTCTTTCTTTCTTTCTTTCTTTCTCATTTGTCTTTTAGACTCTATCAATTTCTTTATTCTATTCTTTTTTCTCTTTCTGTCCTTCTGTTGTTGTTCTTTGTTTATCAGTTTCTTTCTTTCTTTCAATCAATGTCCGTCTCTTCTTACTTCTTTTTCAGTTTATATGCTTTCTGTCTTTATCATTTTCTTTCTTTCTTTCACTCTTTCTTTTCTTTTTCTTTCTTACTGTTTTTGAATAATTAAAATCCCTTTTCCATGTACTGAAAAGAATGTTTCGAATAGTTTTCTTTTATCAAGGATTTATTTTGTTAAGCATAATTCGAAACGCCAAAAATGTAATTTAGAATGTTTTTCTGTTCTTTTCCTCCTTAGCATATATATATATATATATATATATATATATATATATATACTTTACTAAAAGCAGATCTCACTTACTACACATAGTAATTTATTACTGTTAAACAGTTTGTTCGATTTGTGTTGGTTTCTTGGGTAGTGGGTTGGTGTTTCATGTCAGAAAAACCCTTGAGGTTTATTCATGGTTAAATCCTGTTTTTATATTCATGATTTGTAAGCGAATATTTTGTTGGTAACTTTATCTTTTAAACAGGTTGTTAAAGCACATTTATATGCACACAGTTACATTATGTCAAGTATTTCTGCCAAACACTAATGGTTCAGTTTAATATCAATCATTTGTTTCCATACAATCAAATGGTTTCAAGAATTCCAATCTAACCCTAATAATTCTATTTGAATTAATTATGGTTTCAGGTATTGCGAAATAAGACTTATAATCCTATATAATATTTATCGTTTATTTGCACACAGCTAAAGAGTTTTAAATATTGCTATCAAACATGAACAATTCTCTCTAATTTTAATGATGTGTTTTCACTCAATTAAACTGTTTTAACCATTGCTATTTACCATAAGTAATTCTGTTTATGAACTCATCTTATGGAATAGGAATATTTGATACACACTGCTGTATGATTTCTATAAACTAATGATAATAATCCTTGAAGTTTAGCGTCATACACAATGATTGAGTGATACTTACATCAAACTAATTAGACCTTTATTTAAAAAAGATTTTTAAATATTTTCCGAGGTAAACTTATAGTACGCGTATGTATAATCACGCACACACATATCAAGCACGTTCACTCAGAAAATACACACACACACACACATATATATATATATATATATATATATATATATTTACTAATCTAATATCTACCAGTATTCACGGTATCGGAAAAAACAAAAAAAACCTGGTTAGTAACAAGAGATAAAAGTACCTCGAATCACCGCCCAGGGGAAAAAGAAAAAAGTTTTTTGGGTGAAAAAGAAAGAAAAGGCCAACGTCGTCCGACTCCTTGAAAAAAATCAAGGGGTACGTAGTCAGTGGTCAAAAGAAAACCAAAAAACCCTCCGCGAATACTGCAATGCTTGTAACAAGAGATAAAAGTACCTCGAATCACCGCCCAGGGGAAAAAGAAAAAAGTTTTTTGGGTAAAAAAGAAAGAAAAGAAAAGAAAAGGCTTCCTGATGATCCGTTAAGGTGAAACTTTAGTAGAAGATTTTCGACTCGCGATTTAAGTTAATTCTCTCTCTCTCTCTCTCTATATATATATATATATATATATATATATCAATGATGCAGTTTGATTTATACACGCCTGATGATCGCGTTGGTCAAAAACTGGTAGTGTCCAAGCACCATTGACTATGGGTCTAAAATGTACCAACATATATGTGTGAAAATGTGTGTGTGTGTGTGAAAATACAAAAAATTAACGTTTTTGATATAAATGCTTGCGAGTAGGATAGTTAAAAAAAGATTAAGTTCTTATCCCTGAGAAAAGCTTGGTTAATGATTATGTCCTTCGGTATACGTAACTTTTAGGGGTAGGATTCATAAAAGGAGTATACCTTTATATATATATATATATATATATATATATAGAGAGAGAGAGAGACTAAAAATCACTTCTTTTATAACAAATCAACATATTTGAAACATTTCTAAAAAACTTTTCTAGACAAAAATATTTCTCATTTGTTGAGAATAATCAAAAAACGAAATAATTAAAATGAAATATTCATATTCGTCTTATCATTTTATTCATCTCTCTCTATTAGCTGGCCACTCACTCTCTCTCTCTCTCTCTCTCTTTCTTTTTCTCTCTCTTTCTCTCTATCTATCTATCTATCTATCTCAGTCTGTCTGTCTGTCTGTCTGTCTCTCTCTCTTTATATATATATATATATATATATATATATATATATATATGTGTGTGTGTGTGTGTGCGTGTGTGTGTGTGTGCCTGCTTTTCATCTAAATGAGTCAATGCTTATTTTCAAAAATCATGAAGCCAGTCTTAATACTTTTTGCATATATTTTTTATGAAACACGAGACTCTGCAAGTGCATCCTCTAACATTCAGTTGACTGAACTTCGTCCGACTTTTTCTTGTTTTCTTAACTAAAGATTTTTTAGAAACTGCAGGAAAACGTAAGATGTATCGAGCAAGGATGAATTATCTGGGACTATGACATTTTTTGTGAAAAACCTAACAACTCGTTCCTCGACTAACTCCATATAGTACGATGATATTAAATCTATGTAAAGAAAAGTTGGCTACAACACCGAGGTGCAGAGAAGAGCGCTACTCTTTTCCTTGGATTACTCCATTTTACCCTAGATATGTAACTTGTAATGCAGTGTGTTAAGCAAGGAAATATCAAATACCATTTTTGAGTCTTTGGTATGAATTGGCGTGAGATTGAACCCCCGTCTCCCGGACCATTGGTGAACACTCTACCCAATAGGCAAATGGACCGGTACAAATCATTTTTATTCAAAGTCTTTCTACTCCAGATTTACCACATCTGTTTTGTTTTGTGTGTGCGTGTGTGTGTGTTTTCTTAAATCAAGTTGAAGATGGTTGAATTTTAATTTCAGGATGGGATAGCATTTCAGCAGGTCGACATAAACAGCTGCGCGTAGAAACAGCTGGAAATTGGTGAACGTTTGAGTCGTTGACGTTTACACAAATTGACAAGTGACATCTTCAACCAACCAAGAGGTCAGCAACTCATTCGGATGTATGAGTTTAACTTGTAAACTTAAATGCTTTATACACACACACACACACACACACACACACACACACAACAAAAAAACAAACAACAAAAAAAACAGATGAGATGTTCTTCGAATTACCCCAAAAGAATGTTTCAATTTCCTGAAGTCCTAATTTGAGAGTAAAAGCAAAAGAGACTGTTAGTATTTCTGTTTCAACGTGAATCGTTTATAGTCATCAAAATACAGAATTAACGGAATATATGTGCTATAACCAAACAGGGGACATCTCCACTCTAGAAGGAACCCCTCTTAAACTAGTAGACAAATTCACGTACCTAGGAAGCAGCGTCGAATCAACCGAAAAGGACATCGAAACGAGGTTAACGAAAGCATGGACAGCTATCAATAGGCTATCGACTATATGGAAATCAGACCTAACCGATAAAATGAAACGCAGTTTCTTCCAGGCAGCGGTCACATCGATACTGCTATATCGATGCACTACATGGACGCTAACAAAACGGCTGGAGAAGAAACTAGATGGCAATTACACAAGAATGCTGCGTGCAATCCTCAACAAGTCCTGGCAGCAACACCCCACAAGACACCAACTGTACGGCCACCTGCCCCCTATCACGAAATCTATTCAAGTTAGGCGAACCAGACATGCAGGACATTGCTGGAGAAGCAGAGATGAACTCATAAGAGATGTACTCTTATGGATCCCCACACACGGCCGCGCAAAAGCAGGGCGACCAGCACGAACGTACATTCAGCAGCTATGTGAGGATACGGGATGTTGTCCTGAAGACCTACCTAGGGCGATGAACGATAGGGAGGAGTGGCGAGAGAGGGTCAGGGATATCCGTGCTGCCAGCACGATATGATGATGATGATGATTATGGAATATTTTATTTGGATTATAATCTTCATCTTATTTACTTTTAAACTATTCTTTTTATATTTCATTTGTCCTTTCTAATGTTGTTCGATGAATACTATTGTTGAAAAGCAAAAATGTAATATTCATATTGACAAAAGAAATGTGAAGTAAAATTAAATCAAATTTTAATAATGCTATTAATCTACTATATTCTTTAAAATGTAAAAATTCTTTTTCATACATTGAAGATAACGATAGCTCAGCGGTAAGATATCCGAGTGGCGTAAAGTCAGCAAGGTTTTGATCCCAGCTTGAAGTATCTCGTACGTCTAGCCACGTTGTGATTCAACGAAACTGTCTATCAGAGGATGACTTTATGTATATATATATACGCTCAAATTAAAGTCTCTTTCAGCAGGCGTTAAAATACATTGACTGCAGAAGGGTTTTTTCATCCCAAAACGATTTGTCCTGTGTATGATACTAAGCTGCATCGGGTGGTGAGGCTACAGTTCTGAAAATCTAAGGAGGAGACAGAGTAATAGTATCGTTAGGGTCCAATCAATGGGTAAAACAAATAAAGTTTAAATCATTTGTGTTTGACAGAAATACTTGAAACAATATAAGCGTGCAATTTAAGTTATATTATTCTTTGTTACTTGAAGCTGTAATTATTTACTAATAATAGAAATAATCAATACTATTAGTTTTGAGTGTTTTTCATACCAGCGTTAGCTGATGGTTTTTCCCTTTATTTTGAGTACCTGCAAGTTTCCTCAACTCTCCAGGACTCTTCTCAGTATTCTGATCTTAATAATGCAGTAGTCAAGATGGTCTCCTCTTGTCCTCTTACTTCCAAGTTTTCCTGTCTCTTTCTTAATCTTTCAGGGATTGTTGCGAGCGCAGCAATTGCAATTGGTATCACTGTCAACTTCATATTCCATAGTTTATTATTATTTTCTTTACATCATTAACTGTGTGAAAACGAATGATTAATATTAAAGAGATATAGTTTGGTCAAACCTTATAAATGTCTAAAAATTATTAAGATTTAATGTTTATGTAGGGCAATTATTAAAAAGGAAGCCTTATCTTGTTGCAATCGGACATTTAGAAATTAATCGAATTTAGTAATTGAATTAGTCATATGTTGTTAAAATGCCACAAAACTATTAGCCAACCAACTTGATACATATATAAATTAGAAAACTACAATTCCGTATATATATATATATATATATATATATATATATATATATATATATATATATTACCCAATCGGCTAGGGCTGTACAATACACCGATGGCTGGATATGTCACTAAACATTCTGATAGCAAGGTTCCAGTAACGCTGGAGCCTTGGGAGATAGGAAGTACCCTTCCATTGCCATCGCTCCCAGGTCCTCTCTGGCCCGGAGAGCTAGCAACTGATAGGGTCCTATCTGTGGGTCAAATAGATAGTGCCAAACTGAATTACTTCAAGTAAAACTGTTTTGCATGCTAAACGTAATAGTTTGAAACAGAACTG
Organism: Sepioteuthis lessoniana; assembly: GCA_963585895.1. Classification (NCBI taxonomy): domain Eukaryota; kingdom Metazoa; phylum Mollusca; class Cephalopoda; order Myopsida; family Loliginidae; genus Sepioteuthis; species Sepioteuthis lessoniana. The sequence continues at coordinate 35,878,585 of OY757931.1, forward strand.
TATTTGATATTGAAACTGTACTTACGCTAAACTAAATTGTTTGAAATAGAACTGTTTTGACATTTATCTGTATGTAAACAAAAACTATACTTATACTAAACTGAATTATTTGAATTAGAACTGTTTGATTAAACTGTATAGCATGAAATAGAAATGTTCTTGACAATCAAAGTATGTAACTATGCTAAACGGAATTGGTTGAAATAGAACTGTTTACTTGTATAAAAATAGATTTCGCATAAAATAACACACAAATGTTGATATACCATAAACGCAAACAAACAAACAAATCAATCTAAACGGGAGTGATGATATTTGTTATGCGTCCATCTATGGGACTGAAATGTTGTGATACAACAAAACAGTCTGTCTGGGGATTACTATATATATATATATATACTCAACCCTGACGCACGAACGGGATGGGACACTAGGTCAATTTTATGCGAAGTTTTACAACTTTGAATTTAATGTTTTCTTTCTCCTTAAGCGGTTGCCATACTCTACAGTCTAACCTACTATTTACTCATAGCTGGTGGGGTGAGATAGTTGTATGCAAACCTTTCCAAAAGGTATTAGTGCTATGTGAAATGCAAACAGCCTCGTTAGGGATTTGAAATCGGATTATCGTCTACATTTCCAATCATGTTCCCTTTTACACAACGAACGCCTCGTATATATATATATATATATAGAGAGAGAGAGAGAGGGAGAAAGAGAGAGGGAGAGAGAGATTATTGGTACAAATAAGTTTATAAAAGCAAATATTTAGAGACAATATATGCAAACTACAGGAGATCTACAATATGAAAGGAAAGAAAGAGAAAAAAATTAAATAAAGTAAAGAATTTTATTGAAGTCGCAATGGCCCTTTCATCCGAAATTTGTCAAGTGACAGCCTTCGGAAATCGTTTAAAAGTCAACAATGTAAAATAAAATTAAGTAAAAGGTGTTGGAGTGACGATGAAAAATGATAGGAAGACAAAGAAGGAGGAAAAAATTAAAACAACCCTAAGTCAAGCACGAATATCTCATAATAGTTTAAGAGACTATTCAGGGTTTTGTTTGGAAAGAGAAGGCCAATTAAATAGAATATGAATGGCCTCTGGGACAATGAGATGTATATATACGAGTGTGGTTCAATAAATAAGGGGATTTTTTGATAAAGCAACCTAAATTTTTCTTTAGAATTTTTATTCTACCAATGTTAATGCTACATTGATTGTGATTGGTGCATATCAAAACTTGTTTTAATCTCGAATATATCTATTTTGAGCCTATTCAAAATGGCCGCAGAGTTCAACGAGTGCTTCGGAGTTGAACAGGTGAAATTCGCAAATATTGTGTTAAGTGTACAAAGATGAAGGCTTTTAGTAAAAATACCGTTTACAAATGGGTTAAACATTTCTGTGCCATTACGTGCCGCTATCGAAAAGACAGTCTATAGAGTGGAGACACACTGACTCTCTGGCAAATAAAAGTTTCCCAGCGTATTCTTCAGTCTTCTAGGTTACGAAAAGACACATGACAAATGATTCACTTAAAAAGGTGCAAGTGTAAACAGTACTTGTTAGGGCCAACCCCTTAGAAAAAAATTACTTTTTTTTATTGAATCACCTCATATATTGGAGGGTCGAACAAAGGGATGTAAGCTTCAGCAAGAAAGAAAAACCAAAGCTCAACATTTTTCTTGTAGCAAAACACTAACTTTTCTTATAAAACTACAAAAACTAAAGCAGATTTCTGTTTTTGTTTCTGCGCTGGTGAATCCCATAAAAATGTTAGAGGTGTTAGACAATTCTGAAATGAGAGTAAGGTTTAGAAACTTTTGAACAACCCTATTCTCTCTCTCTATATATATATATATATATATATATATATAAACACGTTTGATTAAATAATAGAAACCCATTTTTTCTCTATAATTCTACTAAGATTCTTTCAAGTTTCCTGACAAGTGTCTTGGATTCAGGTTAAAATTGGTGGATGAATTTACCAATATTGTCCCAAGCGCTTTTGGACCTTTCATTGGCCATCATCAGGAGCTGCTTGCATGTATAAAGAGTGTTTTTAAAGAGCTTTGAAAGATTTTTTAGGTTTTTTATTTCATAACAAAATTACGTAAACGCAGAGTTGTCCGAAAGCGCTTGGGAAAATTTAGGTAAATTCATCCACCAGTTCCAACCTGAAAACACGACACTTATCAGGAAAATTGAATGGATCTTAATAAAATTATATTGACAAAATCTGTCTTTATTATTTAATCAAACATGCTTAAATGAAAGACTGCTGCACAACTACACACACACACACACACTTATTTATATGTATATATATATATGTATATATGTATAATGAGTATCTTATTGAGATATTGATAAAGGAAAACGAAGAAACGATGCTAGAGAAAATAATGCGGAAATGAATAACTGTCAACTAAGGAACACGATGTTGTACAGATTCTCTATTATTATTTAAGAGCACAAGTTCCTTATATTCACAGAAGATTAATGACAGTATGCTTCTGTGAGCACATCGGTAGTGACTTGTATTTAGTTACTGTTTGGCAATCTTCTATTCCATATAAAATGTGGGCTTCGAATTTCATTGCTGGCACGCAAAGCAGAGAAACTATGAGAGATTAACATGTCACGATCTCCATAAGAGCTTGGACATATGCCAGACTATTTTAAGGCGTTGATGTGGAAAGCGACTGACTGACAGGGCCTTGGATCCCTACGGTGCCCATCACAAATATGACCCAGGGCTTGATTTAAACTCCTTTAAAGATAGAGGATGGACAAAGACAAACCTAGCCCTTTGATATACCGTAGTTCCCAGGCTATATGAAGCATGGTTTACAATGGCATTTGGAGGACGAGTACTCATGGCAACCCTTCCAAGATTCATAGCTGCCGATTTCAAAGTTAGGAAATGGCTCCCAATTTATACAACCAGCTAGTGGTCACGCTATTTGATAATAGCATAGATTTCTTTTAAGGTTAAATATGCATCTTATATGTCGGTAAATGGTAAGTTAAGTTTCTTTGTTTAACGGCACATCAACCTTCGTGGGTTATTTAATGCATAGGCCATCTTCATAAAGAATCGGTGATAATTTAACCCATAGCTTGGAGGTTTACGGTGTTGTTAGTCCGAAAATGATCTCATTAACCAGACATGCAGGATACTGCTGGAGTAGCAGGGACGAACTCATAAGAGATGTACTCTTATGGACCCCCACACATGGCCGTGCAAAAGCAGGACGACAAGCACGAACATACATTCAGCAGCTATGTGAGGATACGGGATGTTGTCCTGAAGACCTACCTAGGGCGATGAACGATAGGGAGGAGTGGCGAGAGAGGGTCAGGGATATCCGTGCTACCAGCGCGATATGATGATGATGCACACGACTGGGGTTCGAACTCGTTTACTACGATAACATAGTCTTGCACATTAGACACTGCGCAACAATGAACCCTACCCTCGAGGATTTTTAATATCAAAGCCATACTTTCGAAGAACAGTAAAAGTAATATCGGCGAAAGTAGTCGAGGGCAACCTGAAGGCTCTCTTTTAAGATGTAGGGTAGGGCGTTATTCGTTTCCCGGAAGTGCTCCACTTTGCCCTTGATACGTACCATATAATGCTGAGTGTAAAGCAAGGAGGTACAAAGTGCAATTTTTTTTGAGTTTTTGGTATGACTCGACCTGGGATTGAACCCCGGTCTCTCGGGCTAATGGAGAACACTCTACCCAGCAATAGGCTACGGAGACTTACCTCATGTATTACGAGAAATACCGTATTCATGCACTAACTAAAGAATCTACAAATCAGTCGTGGACCAAAAATTAGTAATAGGGATCGCTTTTATATTGTTTCGAAAGATTTGGTTTATGGCATATTAACTCGTGGTGGAGTTTCTTATGGAAAAAATCAGTCATCTCTTTGTTGTAATTATAGCATTTATTGTATAAAGAAAAATACATATAAATGGATGAGGAGAATTATAACTAAATTATTAATTAATTCAACCAACGCGTTTCGACATGGATTATTTAAGATATGAAATTTCAAAAATTTCAAGTAGAGAGTATTTTTGTCATCTTCAGAATAGGAATTATGAATTCAAAATATCAGCTTGAACGAATACAGAGGCGATACCATAGCTAATGTGGATTTTCCGAGGCGTGGTTATTGCTAGTTGAAAACGAATACAGAAAATATTCGAAAAATATTCGAAAAGTTTATGTCATGAAACGGAATTTTTTTAAAAGCAAGTGAAGGAAAAACATAGTGTCAATAAAAAATTGAAAGGTATTAACCCTTTTAGATATGAGTTATACAGTACCACCACTGTTCTTCCACAAGGATGGATTTGGCAACAAATTTAACTTGATGGTTGCTATATCAATAAAATAACTCAAATACAATTAATTTCCAAGTCACGGTACCGGCAAGTTTTTAAGTATTACTAAAATAGATTTCCAGTCAATAATATAGTTTCAAGTATCCTTATCAAAAACAAATAATTTCGTACGTATATGGTTACAACTATTCCTGTCAAATACTAATAATTTGAAAGCATTCATAAGATTTCACCCATGAAATACGAATCATTTGTAAGCACATAAGTCAATTGCGTCTGCGTGGTTTGTTATCCAAGCAAGGAGGAAGATCACAAAAAAGCAACAGATTAGAACAAAAAAAAAAGGCCAACTAAACAAGGGAGAAGACATAAACGATATGACGGAGAAAGACTGAGTGAGGGGTTGGGTGCTAGATTATCATGTAAGGAATTGGTATGTTGCATATAAAATAAATCCCGAAATGGGTAAACTAGAAACGGGTATGAAACATGGAAAGTGTAAAGTACATTATCATTGCCGTTTCTCCGAGGTCAACTCTGACCCTGGGTAGTAGTACCTGTTAGAAACCAATTAAAGATTAATGAAGATATATATATATATATATATATATATATATATATATATATATATATATAATATTCAGCATTGTAGTCGAGAATAGATTAGTTTTAATAAGTTACAACCGTTGAGTGATGTGAAGAAACAACCATAAAGTCATGTAGTTTAAAGTGATGGGAGATGATCTGAGGGACGTTTGTGCCTGTTACTTTGATTGGATGAAGAACACGTTATAAGACAACACTGGGAAAAAGTTTTAACTTTTAGTGAGTAAGCAAGAAGTGCTCGAATGAAGTGGTTGGTTGTTCCACCTAAGCTCAACAATTCTCCGTTAGCTTGCAACCGCCTGTCAAGAAGTGTCGTTAGAAATAAAATAAGATGTGCACTCATAAAAATTATGTCGGATGATTTATCTTGCCAAAACCGAAGAATTAAGAATTTTCCGGTGTTGCAACAAAGAACCAACCAAGAGAGACATAAAGCGACTGATAAGAACAAACGAGACAAAGGTTTCTGCAGTGCTTGTTACCCCAGCAACGAAGAAGATGGCAATTAGGCGATAGACTTGAAGTGAAAGAAAGAAGGAGGAAACGGGGCAGGAAAGAAAGATAGAAGGAAGGGAAAGAAGAAAGGAAACGAAGGAGAAAGGAAGAATTAAAAGAAAGAAAGAAAATGAAGAAATGGTGAAAGAAAGAAATAAGAAGGAACGAAATCGTTGAAGGAAGTGAAAGAATTAAAAAAGGAACACTCAAGATAGAGGAAGAGGACATGATGAAAGACTGAGTGAGAAGTTTGGCGATAGAAGATTGAAAGAAGTATAACAGAGAAATAATTGCCCGTGGTGTAATGGTTATTGTCGCAGGAATTGGACACGGCGACACGAGTTCAAATCCTGGACTGATTGCATTTCATATGGCACTAATACCCTTGGGAAAGGTATGAATCCAATTATTCTCCCTCCAGCTATGGGTAAATAGTAGGGCAGACTAGGTTCTTCAGCCTTGGTGAGGCAACTAGTCTAGGAGAAGGAAAACTCTGAATTCAAACCTGTTAAACTCTGCTTAAAAAATTGACCTTGTGTCATATCCTGCCCGAGCAGAGGGGTTGGGTAAATATGAATATGATAACAGAGAAATAATTACGCTACGTATAACATAACATAATATAACATAACCCTAAAAAAGGTGAAACCTCGAAGGGTAAGCAACACGAGTATCTTTTTCTAAAATAAATTTGCTCACACACACACACACACAAATAGGTTCAAGTATTCCAATTCAAAAGTAATAATTTTCAACCAATACATATGACAGATAGAGGTAACCCAACACTTATAACAACTGTGGGTAAAAGTGGACCTGGGAGTCATTGCGACGAAAGAGTAATTCCATATTCCCGACAGTTCCAGAGCTGGATGAAATTTAGCGTTGTACCTAGGATACAATTTTTGAGGTGGGGGATCTTAGTACGCTGCATCCTAGGATCCACAAACAAATCAGCCCATTCTTTGACAGAGTTCACAGCGTGCTGCGCGACTTTACTGAAAACACTTACACATTGAATGCCATGTTTTCCTCACAATTGACAAAAAAAAGGGATGAGGGAACTTTTTAAGTAAATAAATCACATCTTTCGCGAAAGAGATGGGCTTGTATCTAAAACAATAAAATTCGATAATTTATCTCGGAAATACATTTTTTACTTATGTGTACATAATTGTTCTCTGTTTGCTGCTTGTGCTTTTATCAAAGTGGTGATCTCTCCACACTAACTGTTGGCTCTTTGAAACTAGTGGAAAAGTTTACCGAACTAGAAAGCAACGTCTCATCTATCGAAAAGGATATCAATACGCGACTGGCGAAAGCATGGACAGCTATCGATAGACTATTGGTCATATGTAAGTTAGAACTACCCGGTGAAATAAAATGCAGTTTTTTCCAAACAGCCGTCGTGTCCATACAACTATATGGATGCACCACTTTGACGCTGACTAAGAGTACAGAGAAAAAGCTCTACGGCAAATGCACAAGGATGCTATGAGCTGCATTAAACATATTCTGAAAGCAACATACCACAAAATTGCTGCTGTACGGCCACATACCTCCCATATTACAAGCCATCCAAGTGAGACAAACAAGACTTGCGGGATACTGCTGCAGGAGCAAGGATGAACTCAAAAGCGACGTTCTCCGATGTGCCCCTTAACTCGAACGCTCAAGTGTAGGAAGACCAGCTAGAACTTATCTACAACAGCTCTGTATGGAGACAGGATGTAGCCTGTAAGACCTACGGGAAGTGATGGATGATAGAGCCGTGTGGCGAGAGTTAGGGAAACCCGTGCAAGCAGCACGATGTGTTGATGGTGATGATATACTTAAAATTAAAAAAATATGTATTTTAAAAATAACCCGTGAACATTTTCATATTCCATAGATTTAAAATGATCGGGAATATTTAAGATAATGGCTTCTTGAAAACATTGATCTAACAACCAAGTTTATTTTCCATGTTTTTATGTTTTTTATTTACTAGTGTATTCGTCTTAATTTTTAACTTTTGCAAATTTTTAACACCCACGAACAAAAGCGCTGAATTTAGTATAAAATTGCCAAACAAGAGTTAACATTCCATAAAAACCAACCAAAAGACGTCAGTCCTCATTGGGGACCAAACATACGAGGATCATTAAATAAGTTTCCAGACTTTTTTCGTATGGGCACTTTTATTGATTGTACACACATGAAACTCAAGTCCCTTTCGAAGTAATCTCCTCCGGATGCAGTGCACTTGTTGTACCGTTCCAACAACTTCTGGAAGGCTCCATGGAAGTCCTCTTGAGTGAGACTATCAATGACCTTCGTCACAGCCTCTTTCATCTCCTAAATTGTCTCATAACGACAGCCTCTGAGCTTAGGGAATAATCAAAAGTCACAGGGAGCAAGGTCTTGGCAGTAGGGAGGCTGAGGAACTGTCTTGATACCCATCTTGGTCAAATAGTCTGTGACAAGGATGGAGTTGTGGACAGGTGCATTGTCCTGGTGGAAATGCCACTGAACCGACTGCTGGCCCCTTCCGACGGATTCTCTTCCTGAACTCCCTTGCATGTAGATCATGCCAGTGCTGTCAAAAAAGTATCATCAAAGGTTTATGGGGGATTTGCTCTGTCTGGCCTTCTTGGGTCTGGGAGAGCCAGCATGCTTCCACTAGGAACTCAGTCTCTTGGTCTTTGGGTCATAGCAGTAACTACAGCTTTCATCACATGGGATTTTTTCCAAGTTTAAAACAGAATTTTATTGTATATCGTTCTTCCTCGCGTCCAGATTGCATTTTTGAAATTAACCAGCAGTGACAATCAGGCTTTAGTAGGGTGTATTCCAATTCCTGCCGTAGCTGTTCATTTGAAGCTGAAATCATATAAATTGTTCAGTCATATCATAAGATGTATTTCAATAACGTATTGAATTTTCAAGAGACTACGACAATTTTAAATGCCTCTACAAAAAAGTCTGAAAAGTTATTGAATTCACCACTTATGTGCTTTTGTGACATTTGAAGCTAGCTCTAGCTGTAGGCATGCGCGTGTACATACTCGTAAATGCTAATAGTTTGTCCATGTGTATGATTAGCTGCCGAAGTAGATCGGGAATATATATATGTAACTCTCACAACGTTTTGCGACTGTATTGCGAAAACAATAGCTGATAGTACACTGCCCCGGCTAAAAATTAAGGCAATCTTAAATCCTAATGGAAGGGCAATTAATTCTATTTTCTTATGCCAATGAATTCCTTTATGTCTTCTCCAATATTAACTTATTTCTATTTCCTTTTCTATGGCTTGAAAATTATTCAAACTAAATTAATTTAATTTATTCTATTTTGTTTGCCGTATATTCATTGAAGTCAAAATGTTCAGCGATGAAATAAAAATGCTTTGCGTCTCATCCGTTATTTGTTTATTTACTGCTAAATAAAATAAAAAAGTAAACACCATCTGTTGTATAGCCACATAATAAATATGCATATATACACATATACATGCAAAATACATACTGAAGTAATAATAAAAACGAGCGAAGACTTCTTTAAAAAATATACCTCTCACTTTGTGTGTGTGAGGGACTTGGAGACTGAACAAAGACTGCAACATATTGACCTCCCCAGACCCTCAGGACATAGCCATGTGTCGTTCACGTTCTCTTTGACTGCTCAACCGGAGGCCTGGAGGCCCTCACTGCTGGGTGCTGTCTCTCTACCGCATATTGTTTCTAACTCATCTGAACTCCAACTAACTGACTTCCTGTCCTCACCGAGTTATATAAAAGTTCAACGCTCCCTTCTTCTTGTAGGCGTCACAATTGCACTCATTCAACCTATCTACGGTCAAGGTTATAATTCTGATATTCCTGGGCCGGATGCACCTGTTATTTACATAGGTGCATTTCCTATTTTGACAGCCCGGTTTGTCGTAGGTCAATATGCAACACATCTAAGTATGTTGATTCCACAATTTCTACTTGCAATAGTAAATGAAAGAGTAACCAAATAGGTTGGCTACTTAGGGGAAAATATCAATGATCATATTTATTCAAGAAATACCTTATGCTGAACAAATTGCCAAGTTATTTCTCTAAGCCTGATATTCTCTATAAATCTTTCTCGTCAACCAAGCCCAGTCGGCTACCTACTACAATAACTTTCCAGGATATGACATTAAACGATCAGATGGTGAGGTTCCAGTAATACAGTTTATAATTGGTTTGGTTTGGTTTTATACCATATTAACCATTGTAGGTTGTTTAATGCCACATACATTTTTATACATATAAGAAGTTCTATTTCTAGCATAAGTAGACGTTTAAATATCAAAAACAGTTCAACTTCAAACTATTCAATTTAGTCAACAAAGTTAAATGGTTCTAAGTAATGTTATGTATCACTAACAATTCAATTAAACCGCTGTCATTTGCTAACACACAGTGAAATCTAATAACAGTTCTATTTCAAACAAATCAGTTTAGTATTAGTACACAGTTTAAATGTCAAGACAGTGCTATTTCAAGCAATTCAATTTAACATTAGAACGCCGTTTAACGACCAAAACAGTTTTATTTCAAACAATTCAGTTTAGCATAAGTACCCCGTTTAGTTATATTTGAACCATAGATAGGACCCTATGAGGTGCTACCACTACAGGTCTATGTGCACCTTGGAACAATATCCAAAAGCTCCAGTATTACTGGAACCTCAACATTTGTTTGTTTAGTATCATATCAGGACACTCATTGGGGGAGTCTTACCTCCCTGCAGAAATACAGTCGATGTATTCTACAGCTCCTGCCAACTGAGCTACCTAAAATTGGACTTTCAACACATGATGTATGGGTTTATTTGGTGCCTTTTTTCATTGGTATATTAATCTTCGTTATTTAATGCCAAAACCATCCTTATAGTGGAGGAGCATTCACACTCCTTAAACACATTGCTGGGAAAACAAGGGGGTTCATACCATTATTATAGCTTTAGTCCCAAAGTGAACATATAAGCACGAATGGAGATCGAACTCGCTTCCTACCAAACCGCAGTCTCGGACTTTTGCCATTACGCCACGAGGACACCACCCCATACAATGTAGGTTAGTGTCATACCTTAGTGTGGAGGTGCCCGTAATGTAGTTGTGGAGGTGCCCGTGGTGTAGTCGTTATCGCCGTAGGAAATGAACGCGACGATACGAGTTCAAATCCTGGACGAGACCGATTGCATTTCACATTGCACTAATACCCTTGGGAAAGGTATGAATCCAATTATTGTCCCTCCAGCTATGGGTAAATAGTAGGACAGACTAGGTTCTTCAGCCTTGGTGAGGCAACTAGTCTAGGAGAAGGAAAACTCTGAATTCAAACCTGTTAAACTCCGCTTAAAATTGACCTTGTGTCATATCCTGCCCGAGCGGAGGGGTTGGTAAATAGTACCTTAGAAACCCCTTTTTTGAGGATATAGTTGACATATTCTAAACTAACTGAGACTAACCAGTGGTCCGCAAGGATCACATATGTGTCGTCATCAATGACATACAATGCCATATTAGTAGTGTATGGCATTGATGACGACACATAAGCGATCCTTGTGAACCACGGGATAAACTAATCACACTCTTTAAGTCTAATTGCAGTTATTTGCAAAAATTTTAATCAAACAAATACATTGTACAAAATTACTATAGTTTAAAACAGAAATTTATTTGCGAACATTGAACCATTCTTTTTTAGTGGTGTGTCCTGAAATTTGACAAATATGCTGACAATTTTTGGGAATGTCTGACTTAAATGCTTGCCGTTTCGTCCAGAGATGAAAAATGTTTATTTGTCACTTTTGTTCTTTGAGAAGTTATTTCTTAATTTCATGCAGGAAAATAACTGGTATTACATAAGGGTAGGCCCAAACATTGCAATAATCTATGTGGAAAACTATTTCGAATTTTTTAAAACATTTCCATGAAGGTATGAAGCGAAATCAGGGATTCATGATACTTTGCGCTGGATATAGAGTCCGATAGAAATTCTAATAGTCACATCTGCCAGCTTTCTTCTGCTTTGGCAATATCAAAGGTGAATGGTACTGACATTTTTTCAAACTGATATTTAAAAATAAGAAATCACTGAATCCACATTATGTCTTCTCTGTATTAAAAACTAATTTGGAGTATAGTACGCCGTGATTAAATGAGTAAAAAACTTCTGATCTATTTTCTTAAATACTGTTATTTATATATTAGAAAAGTTGAAATTTTGTATCCTTTGTACAAGCCGTACGTGTGCTTGTAAAGGGTCACATACGGACCGTGGGCAGCGTATTTGACATGCTTGATTTAATTCAACTTATTGATTTCATAGTGTGCATCGTATGCCTTAACTATTTTGTCTTTGAATTTGTAAAAAAAAAAACCCAGCAATTTCGACGAGACCTACTTCAATAAGTTATGGGAAATGACACTATATCACCATTTTTTCTGCGGGCAAACAGGCTGTTCTATGGAATCAAACTAAAAGCAGGTTCATTCGCGAATATGAGCACCAGAAATCAAAGGAAAGCTGGAAGAAAGAAAAACACGAGGTAGAAAAGAAGCTGGGAGAGTTTGACAAATAAGAAGAAAGAAGCTGAGGAAGGAGAAAGAAAGAGTTGAAGAAAGTGAAAGAACGAATGAGGAAGGGTGGAGGAAATAAAGATAGAATGAAACAAGGGAGGAAAGAAGAGAAAGAAAAAAGAAAGAGTAAAACAATGAGAAAGAAGGAGGGATAAGAGGGAAAAAGAAAAAAGAAATTGGAAATATGGGGAAAAGAAGAGATAGGAAAGTAAGAAGGCTTAGAAGAAGGAGAAATAAATAAAGAAAGAAATGAATAAAAACACGAACAAATATGGATACGAAAGAAAAAAAAATAATGGTAAAGAAAAAATAAATAAATGGAAAACGCAAGTAACCAAGACAGAAAAGAACAAACAAAAATGGAAGGAATTGGGTAAACTTTAATGATCAAAGGCTCAAAATAAGCAAGTTGATATTTTTTATTTGTTTAACGGCATATCAACTCTCTCCGATTTATTTAAAGCCAAATTTTGAAACAAATACGGCCTTCCAGAAGAAACCGTAGCAGCAATAATGATTCTCTACAGAAACACCAAAGTGAAAGTGGGTTCACCGGATGGAGACACAGATTACTTCGACATTGTAGCAGGAGTACTACAAGGGGACACGCTTGCTCCATACCTCTTTATCATATGTCTAGACTACGTACTTAGGACATCGATCGATAACATTAGGGAAAACGGCTTTGAGCTGACAAAGAAAAGAAGCAGAAGGTACCCGCAAAAACAATTACCGACGCCGACTACGCCGACGACATAGCGCTACTGGCCAATACACCCAACCAAGCCGAAGCACTACTGCATAGTTTGGAACGAGCCGCTGCAGGCATTAGACTCCATGTCAATGCACACAGAACTGAATATATGTGCTTTTATCAGAAAGGCGACATCTCCACACTAGACGGAACCTCCCTGAAACTGGTTGACAAATTCACCTACCTAGGAAGCAGCGTCTTATCAACCGAAAAAGACATCGACACACGGCTAACGAAGGCATGGACAGCTATCGATAGGCTATCGATCATATGGAAATCAAACCTGACCGATAAAATGAAACGCAGTTTCTTCCAGGCTGCGGTCGTGTCGATACTGCTGTATAGATGCACTACTTGGACGCTAACTAAACGGTTGGAGAAGAAGCTCGACGGCAATTATACAAGAATGTTGCGAGCAATATTGAACAGGTCCTGGCAGCAACACCCCACACGGCGCCAACTGTACGGCCACCTACCACCTATCACGAAGACTATACAAGCTAGACGAATTAGACATGCCAGACACTGCTGGAGAAGCAAAGACGAGATCGTAAGTGATGTGCTCCTATGGACCCCCGCCTATGGCCAATCAAAAGCAGGACGACCAGCTCGAACATTCATACAGCAGCTATGTGATGATACGGGATGTAACCCTGAAGACCTGCCGAAGGCGATGAATGATAGGGAGACGTGGAGAGAGAGGGTCAGGGATATCCGTGCTAGCCGCACGTCATGATGATGATGATGATCATTTCATAGAAATCATAACTATATTTTCGATATACAACTTGATTTTTTATTGTACTTCTTTATTTCTTACAAAATATTTTTTTATTGTTGCAGGAGTACTACAAGGAGACACACTAGCCCCGTACCTCTTTATCATCTGTCTAGACTATGTGCTTAGGACTTCGATCGACAAAATCAGAGAAAATGGCTTCCAGCTGACTAAGAGAAGAAGCAAAAGGTACCCCGCAAAAACAATCACGGACGCCGACTACGCTGATGACTTGGCGTTACTAGCGAATACGCCTAATCAAGCAGAGACACTACTACATAGTCTGGAACGAGCTGCAGCTGGCATTGGCCTACATGTCAATGCAAACAAAACCGAATATATGTGTTACAACCAAACAGGCAACATTGCCACACTAGACGGAGCCTCTCTGAAACTAGTCGACAAATTCACCTACCTAGGAAGCAGCGTCTCATCAACCGAGAAGGACATCGACACACGACTGACGAAGGCATGGACAGCTATCGATAGGCTCTCGATCATATGGAAGTCGGACCTAACAGATAAAATGAAACGCAGTTTCTTCCAGGCAGCGGTTGTGTCGATACTGCTATATGGATGCACCACATGGACGCTTACGAAGCGGCTGGAGAGGAGGCTGGACGGAAATTACACAAGAATGTTGAGAGCAGTATTAAACAAGTCCTGGCGACAACACCCCACGAGACTCCAACTATACGGACACTTGCCCCCCATCACAAAAACTATACAAGTTCGACGAACCAGACACGCAGGACACTGCTGGAGAAGCAAGGACGAGCTCATAAGCGATGTACTCCTGTGGACCCCCACTCATGGATGTGCAAGAGTGGGACGACCAGCACGAACTTACATACAGCAGCTATGTGAGGACACGGGTTGTAATCCTGAAGACCTGCCGGAGGCGATGAATGATAGGGAGAAATGGCGAGAGACGGTCAGGGATATCCGCGCAGGCGGCGCGACATGATGATGATGATGATGATAATGGCGGAGGGATTTCGTTTTGTATATCTTGCCTTTCGGTTTATTTAGGATGAGAACATTTCGCTTAGCGCATGGGTTAGTTAGGTGCAACATTAACGCAGGTGTTCACGCGCGTGCAGAGAGGATGTGTCATTCAGAGATGTCAAAATAAAAATCCCAGATAGGAAATGACCAGGGGGTGTGAGTGACGTCACGCACCGTGGGCAGAGATTTGAGAAAAAGCAGTGAGTTTAGTTCCTGCCTCCGAACGAGAGAGTCGAGATTCTGAGCTGGGCGAGGCCAGACGACTTTGTGCGCTACGGGCGCCGCTGGGTTGAGAGCTGACGACGTAAAAGCAGTCAGCATAGAAAGATTGAGTCTCTCTCTCCTCATGTCGAAAAACCTTTTTAACTCAAAGGTAATAAAAAGTTTCTTACCTGAACTAAGAAGTCGTAAAGTGTTGTATTTCGGATTCCCTGTGTCTATTTCACACATCCGTATAGTATGGCTATGTAACATATTATGTAAAGTATTTCTATCTAATACAAATACTTTTAGGGTTTGTTTTGGCTTAACGGCATACCAACCATCGTAAGTTGTTTAATGTCAAATCCATTTTTACATATATACACAGTTCTATTTGAAACAATTCAGTTTAACATAAGTACATAGTTTGAATGTCAAAAAAGTTCTAGTTCAACAGCCCATAGAGCGAAAATAAAAGAAAGCGAAAAGAGAGACAAGTACTTGGACCTTGCTAGAGAACTAAGAAAGCTGTGGAACACGAAGATGACAGTGATACCAGTTGAATTTGGCGTACAGAACGGTCCCCAAAGTCTGGGTAAGGGAGCTGGAAGATTTGGAAATTAGAGGACAAATCGAGACCATCCAAACTTCAGCATTATAGAGATCGGTCAGAATACTGAGAAGAGTCCTGGAGACCAAATGAGACTTGCTGTCACTCTGACGCCAGTGAAAGTCCATCAGCTGCCGCTGGTATGGAAAACTCGCAAAGAGCAAAATTATAGTAAATAATTATAGCTTCAAATGACTATTCTTAATGCATATAATTTAAACTGTGTTTTATTATTTCAAGTATTCTTTTCTCATAAAATAATTTGCACATATTAGATATTCCTCTTAAATAAAATGGTTTGGTTAGAAATTCATACCATTATATGATTTTAGGAAACCAAGATGTGTCTTTTGTAACCAATCATAGATTTAAATAAGAATTCTTAGTTTAAAAAAAAAAGTATCCACCAAGTTGTATATCACGTATTCCTATAAAATATGAATAATTTTTAAACAGATCTATTTAATCCATAGAGAGGTCACTAAAATGTACTACTTCATAGTGGGCTTGGAAGTAATGGCATTGAAGAAGTATTCTTCAGTACCCAGGGCTTTAGAACTAGAACTTCACCGAATGTTGCAGTTTTAATGTCATATAAAGAGAACCACATTGATGTGGAGGAGTCTTACCTCAATTTAGTGGGTACAGTCAGCGTTTTTAGCCCTCTCGACAAGGTGGCAAGATAAAAATGAAAAATAAAAATAAATAAATAAAAAACAATCTCACAAATACAAAAAAAATGTACTGAAAATGGAAAAGACAGCATAGAAAAGAAAGTGGAATGAAACAGAGAAGAAAATAAAAAGAATGGCTGACAAGAAAGAGCGTAAGACTGCTTGACCATGTGGACAAAACCAATTACTGAGCGCATATCAATGAATCGCCTTGCAGTGACGGATGGGAGTATGAAGGGTATTGAAACAGTGAAGGAAACAGCGAAATGGGATTTGGGCTGTAAGTAATAAAATAAGAATTTAATGAGGATAATCTATTACTAAACAATACACAGAGCTGCCAATGTATTAATTGTCCGTGGTTCCCAGCCGCCCCGTGGAGTCCTGGGTAACGCAGTGACCAGAGCCGAGCCCCATCTCGGATAAACACTCAGCGAGATTTTGGCAGGATCTTATTGGCACTGTGCCCGGTCAGTGAACTTAGTGCCAAAAATATTAAGTTTTACATTCCGGTTATTCTGACAGGTTTCGCGAAGCTCCAAAAATTGTCACTTTCTTTAGCTGAGGGCTTGCAAAATTTAACACCTTAGTTACTGTAATCTATTATTATTTATATTATTCTGATCACCGCGTTCGTCTTTGTTGTTTTCAACACAACCGATCGGTCGATACATTTTAGGCTTTCCAATATTCTCAAGTATACAAAGATATATTTATTTTGACCTTCTATATCTTTTTTTCAGATTATTGCCTTCATCTGTGTGACTTTGAAGACAACGGTGCTGGTACCAAATAACGGCTACTGTCTTGGATCTTGGACTCGCAGACGAGAGTTCAAACCTTGGACCAAGCTGCTTGAATTTCAGAAAGTCATGAATCCATTTTGTCATCCCCACACCCAGGGTATAGGGCTTAGAATACGCTAACTACATTTTTTATAGTTGGGGTGTTCTGTGTATGTATTTACCAACCACCCCGCAAAGACAGGATGCGACATGAGGTCAATTTTTATGCGGAGTTTAATGGGGTTTAATACAGAGTTTTTCTTCTCCTATACTGGTTGCTTAACCGAGGCTAAAGAGCCCTGTCTACCCTTCTATTTACACAGTGAGAATAATGTGATTCATACCTTTCTCAAGTCCTATATTAAATGCATATTAAATCAGCTTCGTCAAGGATTTGATCTCGAGTCGCCCTTTCCATTACTTACGACGATAACCATTAAATCACTGCTACCTCCTGATGGTGAGATGCCACTTCAGTATGTCGGGTTTGATTGCGTTTTATGACGTATCAACTATCGTAGGCTGTTTAATGCTACATCTTGTTTATATATATACATATACACATATATGTGTGTGTGTCTGTGTGTGTGTGTATGTGTGTGTGTGTGTGTGTTTGTGATTCCATAGCCAAGAAATTGTTGCTAAGAGCCATTGACCCAGTGTCTACTGTACCCTAATTAATATCTACATATACTCAATCATAGATATTGATCATTCTTTATATATAAATACAGCAAACTACATTATATATATATATATATATATATATATATATATATCTTAAAAGAAAAAATCAAAGACCGGTTATTTTAGGATTATAAATTTATTTCCATCCTGTTTTTCATTTTCTGGTGTGAACCAAAAACACGAAGAAAAATATAACAGGACTTCTTCAGATCCAGGTCTTTGGTTTTTTTCTTTAAAGAAATATTGCTCTGTAAAAAATTACATTGAGCTCTCCACCAGGAAAATTCAGCTCCTGAATGATTTTCTTGTCCTGAAGCAATTACTCCCAACTCTGGTTCAACTGGACCGAATAATACATACATATATATATATTATTCGGTCCAGTTATACCGGAGTTGGGAGTAATTCCATCAGGACAAGAAAACTATTCAAAATGAACATTTAAATTTTCCTGGTAAAGAGCTCAATGTGACAGACATTACAGAGCAATAATTTCATTAAGATGTATAAATTTCATTAACATGTATAAAATTAAACGCTCAAAATACCAAGAAATTTTAAAGAACAAAATTACTGATAATTATAAAATAGACTATAATAACACTATTGACCAAATAAATTAGGATACATGTGATTTTGCTAGTAGAATGCATTTTAAGATAGGTTAAGGAAATTTAAAAAGAAAGATGCTTACATTCTATTTAAGGACTATAAACCTAATTTTGAGAATTAATTGCAAACTAGACTGATTAATCCCTCAAAAACAGAGATAAGTAGGATAGCTAAAAATATTATTCAAAATATTGTAACGAATATGAAAAAAGCTAACCATAGTAATCTTTGGAAGAACTCGTATGAAACCATTGAATGGTTTAGGAAGATTAAAGATAAGATTAAAGCTACTTTTATGCAATTTGATATCATTAATTTTTATCCTTCTATAACTAAAAATATTCTGATAGATAGTATTAACTACGCCCGAAAATATGTAGATATAACTAATGAGCAATATGAAATGATATTAACTTGTAGGAATACAGTTCTAAAAAATAATGAATCCACGTGAGTTAAAAATGGATTAGATAATTTTGACGTCCCTATGGGCGGTTATGATTCTTCACAAATAGCTGACCTGTGGGTTTATATATATTAAATATACTTACTATGATTATTAGTACAGAACCATTAGGGTTATACCATGATGATGGTTTAATATATATCCCAAATAGTAATGGCCCAATTAGCTCAAGTATACAAAAGAAGATTATTAGGGCTTTTTAGGATTCAAGGTAGAAGTCTCATCTAATAATAAAATAGTTAATTTCCTGGATGTGACCATAGACCTCTCGAATAATTCTTATTAACCGTTTATAAAACTGATCAGCAACCTTCATATATTTATGTTAATTCGAATCACCCTAAGACCATAATTAAGCAAATCCCAAAAGCGGTTAATTTGAAAATAAGAAAATTATCAGCAAATGAGAAATTATTCAAAGAGAGTAGTAAGATATATATAGATGCCCTTAAAAGGAGCGGTTTTAAGGAAGAGTTTACGTATCTAGAAGAAAATATACCTAATGATATTAATATAGGAAAAAAATAGGAGGTATGATCATAAAATAGAAAAAGAAAAATTATATGGTTTGTAGACTAGCGAGTATAAATGTTGGTAAATATTTTTTGAAACTGATAGATAAGCACTTTAAACATGATAATATACTACATAAAATATTTAATAGAAAAACGTTAAAAATTAGTTACTCCTGCACGAAAAATATTTTTCAAATAATCAATAATCATAATAAAGAGATAATTAAGGAATTTCAGAACCGAACAAATAATAATAATAATAATAATAGTAAACAAAACGAATGTAATTGTAAGACTCGAAATGATTGTCCTATGAATGGATTATGTAACTTAAATAATGTAGTATATCAAGGAATTAATTACCCAAAAGAGAATATAAATGATAGAAAAAACTTATATTGGAATTTCCTCCACGAAATGGAAAATTACATACGCTAATCTCAAATATTCTTTCTCCCATGAACATCTGAAACATCAAACTGCTCTATCTAAGCATTTTTGGAGTTTGAAAAATAAAGGTTTAACCACTGAGATTCAAGGGTCCATATTAAAAAGGTCCAATACTCCAAAATGCTCCGATAGTAGTTGTAATCTGTGTTTAGAAGAAAAATACAGATATTGCTTTACCCAGGGCCTGAAAGATTATTAAATAAGAGATGTGAATTAATAGCTAGGTGTAGACATAGGGCTAAATTTAAACTATAGAAAAATTAACTTAAATATTTTTTTTTAAAAAACATAGGATTAAATTGAGAATTAATGTAAATGAATAAAAATAAAATAAAATAAATGATAAAAAATGTGAAAAATTTTATCATATACATGTAAAATTAAAAGTGTAACTGATTTAATAGGCTAAAAAAAATTTGATTTAAAAAAATTTAATTTAATTAAATCTTGAAATTAATGTAATATATGTATTATTATGTAAAGTTATTGAATAAAGTTAATTTTCTAATTTAGTATTAAATCTGTAGTTTTATGTCGAAAAGTAATTAGAATTAAAAAATATTTAATTAATTTAGTATAATTCTAACCGACAAAATCAAAAACGGAAGTGGGCTAAACAAGGAGATAACTCTTCACCCCTCTTCTATCCCCTCCCACCCTTCTTTCCTGTTACTATTCTGAATTATTTTATCCATAAGATCTGAAGAAGTCCTGTTAATTTTTTTCGTGTTTTTTTATTTTATCAAAAACACAAAACAGGATGGAAATAAATTTATAATCCTAATATGACCACTTTGTGTCTTTTCTTAATGAAATATATATATATATATATATATGTGTGTGTGTGTGTGTCTGTGTGTGTGTGTGTGTGTGTGTGTGTGTGTGTGTGTTTGATTTACAAGAAACATTTTTGATCAAGTTAGACCTCATTTGTTTGCAAACAGTTAAATATTTTTAAACCTAATATTAATCAGTTGTTTGTAAACAGTTTCAGATATTGCGATCGAATACTGATAATTCAATCTAACACTGATCATTTGTTTACACACAGATATTGGTTTCAAGTATTGCTATTTAACATTAATAATTCAGTTTGATATAAATCATTTGTCTGCATGGCTTAAATTCTTTCAACTCTTGCTTTCTCAGCAAAATTGTCTCAGTCACCACCTTGGGACACTTTTAAGATAAAATAGGATTGGGTATTTATTTGCCACAAGAGCAATTTGGAAAATATGGTCAGGACAATCAAATAAGTTCCAGGACTTGAGGAGACCAGCCGACTGACCAATTCGAGCCTCTCCGATCCCCCTATTATCCCAGTTTGGGCCAAAGTGGAGTGATGCAAGTCACATGACCATTTCAATTGTCAGGTCACAGAGAGCTATGTTTACCAAAATCCCGTCCTCAAGCATAATGAGCACCACTCATGAACAAGTGGTCCCGTTTGAAGGTATGTTTTACCCCTATGCAGAGCTTGCAGTCAGTGTATTCTGCAGCCCCAATCAATAGAGCGGGAGTGTATGAAGTTCTCCTTCATTGCCATTACGTCGATGTTCAGTCTGACCCAGAGTGCTAGCACCTAATATGGGCTTAGTAGATCTGTTTAAAAATCATTCGTATAGGATTGGAATACTTGATACTATATCACTAGATAAAAATCAATGACTATTTTCAAATTGAAATAACTAACTGAAACCATATATTAGAATTGGGAGTTGTTCAAATCATAGAGCTATGTGTACATTATTTGTGTAAAAATGAAGAAAATAATTGAAACTTGCTCTAATGTGATAATAAATATTGATATTTATTTTTGTACATTGAAACAAAATTAATGTCGAAACAAGATCAGTTGCGGCGAATTTCCTTACTCAACGTATAAGGGAAGATCTTTTTCAGTGTCATTGTCAAGAGGATGACGAGATTCGTGATAATATTATTTGTAATATCAGTACTCGGAAAGCTACTGTATATTGATCAGCACATCCTCAAGAAAAGTAAAATGAGACCCAATAATCTAATCAATCGATGCGAAATCCTGTGTTTACACCAATACAAAAAGGAAGATGATACTCCTGATTATAGCCGTCAGGATAACCTTAGTAGACCTAGTCAAAGACTTTATGCTGTTTCGTATCGTTAAATAAGCGATTAGCGGAAAGGAGAATGCAATCGGCACACCAAGTTCGACCTTCAGTTAGGATACTTCTCATCCAAAGCTATGGATAAATAATAGAACATTTAGAGCCATTTTTTCTTGTAAAGGCCAATCTACATTTGACGTTCAATAATTGGCTAGATGGGGATCGTTTCTGGCTGCTGGTCACACGTAACCATATACAAACAGTCATGTGTTACTAAGAGAGGGACTGAGAAATATCAAGTAACCTCCAATACTCGGAGAGATGCAATAAAAGGGAATTACTCAACATGAAACCCCAATGATCTAATATACTATATAGAGAAAAAAAAATGGGTACCATCAAGTAACTGTTGTTGAGTGTTGTGATTAAGGAAAATTACTCGACATTGAACCTCAACGATCAACTGGTTTATGTGAGCGGAGATGAGAAACGAAAAGTAAGACGTCATAAAAGGGTATCCAACTATCTAATATGCTATGACACAGGAGGTTGGTACACCAAGTAACTCTTATTCCTTTAAGAGATGCCATGAAGAGGAAATACTCGGCATAGGAGCACAACGATCAAGACAGTCCAGCCCTTAACAGTTCAGAAAAAAACTTACCAAAAAAATCATGTGATGAGCAACAAAAATTTCGTATAAACACAGGTGAAAATTTCGACTGGACACATCAGCGTAACTTGAAAAATATGAGGATCTGTGAGCACAAAGTGTCAGAAATGTCTGGATAACCAATTTATTTCCTATTGAAGTCGGATGCTTTGGTTTCATTACCAACTTAACCTCTGCATTCTTGACTAATCTTGGACTTTCTCCATCAGACGAGAGGAAATGCATGAAAAAGATCCAAGAAAAGCCTTTAACTGAATCAGAGTGATATAGCAATCCCAGAATCGTGACGTCAATCCAGCAAAGTC
Organism: Sepioteuthis lessoniana; assembly: GCA_963585895.1. Taxonomy (NCBI): domain Eukaryota; kingdom Metazoa; phylum Mollusca; class Cephalopoda; order Myopsida; family Loliginidae; genus Sepioteuthis; species Sepioteuthis lessoniana. The sequence continues at coordinate 35,901,264 of OY757931.1, forward strand.
TGGTGGTATCGTGAGTAACTTCCCGGGCACACTGGGTTAGTGGTAATGATGCTTCGGCCATGAAACCATGACTGAACCTAGAGATATCACCTGATAAGGGCTTTGTTGGATCAATGGAGCTGTATAAATATCAGTCATTGATAACGATATATATATATATATATATATATATATATATATATATTAGAATTCAACATTTGTTTTTATGGTCAGTCTGCTGGGACTGTAGAATACGCCGACTGCAACTCTGCGGACGGGAAAGAACATCCTGTATATGACAGTAAACTATCTGATAGTGAGGTTCCAGTCTTGAAGTTTGAGAAATATGGAGTACCCTTTCATTATCATCATTCTAGGTTCCATTTTGACCGAAGTATTAGTAACTGTTCGGGTCCAATCTAGGGGTCGAATAGAACTGTTCAATATTTTAGTTACTAGTATTCTTATTAAATGAAATTATTAGAGTTAAATAGCCATAACTGTGGCTATTTAGCTGGATGATAACAATAATTAACAACTGTTTATAAAAATGATTATTTGTAAAGAGAATTTTTGGTGTTTGATAACAATATTTGAAACCATTGAATTGTAAGCAAAGAATGAGCACTGGTTCGTTTAAGAATAGATAATAATAAATTTACAATTTCAGGTTATCGAGGCATTCAACCAACCCCTCTACAGTAGGCTGGATGTGACACTTTACGTAGAGTACTAGGGTATTACTCGTTAATAAGCCGCGGATTGTTGCCTGCTGAAAAGAAGGGATGATGCAAGGGGACCGGAGGAAAAGGAAAGCTACTGTATATTGATCAGCACATCCTCAAGGTGAGTAAAATGAGACGCAATAATCTAATCAATCGATGCTAAATCCTGTTCTTATATATGTATATATATATATATATATGGTTTAGCATTGAATAACACACATAGTTTAATTCCATAAAATACAGCCAAATCAATTATTTCTACATCTGCATCCGTAATTGGAGCTGTGAGGAATGTAGGGTCACTCTTCCTCATTGCCATTAATAATGTTTTTACTCTTACCCGAACTGTGAGTACATGTGACAATCCCACCAAATTATCAGATCAAATAGATCGGTTTGAAATAATAATGTGTTTCATTGTTTAACATGAACATAAAAATACATTTTTAACTTATAAGATGATGAGTTTCTGTTGGGTATCACCTACCTTTTCAGCATAATGAACTGTTCCATCTGCCATATATGGCAGTAGCGGAGATCAGTCTGGGAAGAATAAGCCTACGAGTCAGACCAGAAGAGCCGTTCCTATTGTTGAAGTATACCCTTACTCTATCACTAATCCTATGTTCTTTTTACTAACAGTCTCTCTCTTGTAAATACTCTTTCCTGTAAATATAACTATTTTCCTTACATATCGTGGTTTGTCTTATTATTACTACTACTTGTGTTCACTAACCAGAACACAACAGTTTCAAAGGGGAAAACTCGCTGAAATATGCGTATTTAACTCCAAGTGGCTTGAAGGTCAGCTCGTAAGTTATATATATAAACGGAATTTTATATAAGCACTACAAAAGACGCCCTAAAAGATTAGTACTCCTTTGGAAGCTTTTACGAGAAGCTCATAGGAAGAAATTTATTGCAGAGACTTGGGAATTAGCAGATGGAATCCTCATACCAAAAGAAATATACTCCAGAAAACGAGATCAGTTGCGGCAAATTTCCTTACTCAACGTATAAGGGAAGTTCTTTTTCAGTGTCATTGTGAAGAGGATGACGAGATTCGTGATAAATAATGGGTATATCAATACATCAATTCAAAAGGCTGTAATTCCTGGCTTTCCAGGTTGTATTGAACATACCACTATGTTGTGAGGCCGAATAAAAACATCCAAAAATAATAAATCAGCCGAACTTCACGACATTTGGTAAGATCGAGAAAATGCATATGGCTCAGTAAGACACGTACAACTTGAGAAAGCAAGGAGTTCTTTTGGATTCCAGAGGAAATTAAAAACATCATATCAGCGTACTTTAAATGTACCGATGTAAGGTTTTCTAATAATAATAATTCAACTAACTGGCAAAAGTTGAACATTGGCATTAAAATGGGATGTGTTATCTCTCCATTACTTTTCGTTTTGGTAATGGAGATGATATTGCGGAGTCCTGAAGTCAACACCAATGAAATAACCGGTCCATCTATGAAGGCTTTTATGGATGATGTAACTCTAGTCGCAGAATCCAGATCACACATGGAACAACTGGTGACCCACCTACATGAGCTCTTCAAATGGGCTGCAATGAAAATAAAGCTTTCAAGATGCCGCAGTTTATCAATAATTAAAGGAGACTGCAGAGAGATAATATTCTCCGTTGATGACAACGAAATCCCTGCAATCCGCAAAAAAAAAAAGCGTTAAGAATCTTGGTTGCTGCTAGTCCCTCCCACTTACTGATCGACATCGTTAGCAAACTGCTGAAAGATGGATTACGTTCCGTTGATAAATGTGACCTCCTGCACAAAGATCAAATTTGGTGTATCTACTTTGAAATACTTCCTAAATTATCATGGCCAATGCAAATATATGAGGTATCAATTACAAAAGTTGACACAATAGAGCGGTTAATCAGTAAATATACGAAAAATTAGTTGGAAGTACCTAACTCCTTAACAAATATGGCACTATACAGTTAATCAACAAAGCTAAAACGCCTGCCGTTGTTATTTGTTGAGCAATTTAAATTAGGTAAAGCGCGACATTTCGAAATGCTACGTGACTTTCGCAACCCGCTAGTGAAGAACGCCCAGTAATAACCGGTCGGAAATGGAAGGCGAAAATAGGTGTAGAGAATGCTGAATCGGCCCTTAGGATGAAATAAATAATTGGCACTGTGGCAAGTGGGAGAGCAAACCTAGGCCTTCACCCACAGCATTGGTGGTCTATGGAATCTATGATAAACAAAAGGAAAATGGTTTCGGAAGAAATTTATCATCTTGAGGAGGCCAGGCGTATAGCTACAGCTGTAGGTAAAAGGAAACAGGGAACATAGACCAAGTGGGAAAGTGTAATAGACAGAGCTGTCACATGGGGTGACCTTAAGCATGTGGAACCCCCAAAATTAAGTTTCCTTATAAAAGCAGTCTACGACGTTTTACCAACACCAGTCAACCTTTATGCTTGGGGGTTAACTACATCCGACCGATGCAGAGCATGTGGAAAAACTGCCAGCCTCAAACATATTCTCACTGGATTCGAATAAGCTCTTAGAAGCTACACGTAGAGATATAAGGAAGTCCTTGACATTTTTGCCGAAGCTGCGAAGATATGTTGTGAGACTGACAATAAAACTCTCATTAATATCACTAATAGAGCGATTCATTTTGTTAAAGAAGGAGATACTTCGAAACTTTCGCGTAAAAATAAGCATAGATCATCATTGCTCGATAGCTGCACGGAGAGGCACGTCGCAACTGATTTAGAACATCATTTCGTATTTCCAAGAATAATAGTGTTAACTACACAGCGTCAAATTGTCATTTGGTCCGTTAAATTAAAAAAAAAGTTTTCATTATTGAGTTAAAGGTCCCTTTTGAAGAAAATTTCGACTGGGCACATCAGCGTAACTTGAAAAAATATGAGGATCTGAGAGCACAAAGTGTCAGAAATGTCTGGATAACCAATTTATTTCCGATTGAAGTCGGATGCTTTGGTTTCATTACCAACTTAACCTCTGTATTCTTGACTAATCTTGGACTTTCTCCATCAGACGAGAGGAAAATGCATGAAAAAGATCCAAGAAAAGCCTTTAACTGATATAGCAATCCCAGAATCGTGACGTCAATCCAACAAAGTCTGGTGGTATCGTGAGTAACTTCCCGGGCACACTGGGTTAGTGGTAATGATGCTTCGGCCATGAAACCATGACTGAACCTAGAGACATCACCTGATAAGGGCTTTTTTTGGAAGCAATGGTGCGGTATAAATATCAGTCATTGATAACGATATATATATATATATAGAGAGAGAGAGAGAGAGAGCTGCGCAGTAGAATATCTGGTTTCCATCCCGACTTGAAGCCTCTCACGTGTCTATCCACTTTGAGGATTTGTGATACAACGAAACATTCTGTCTGTGGATGACAATATATATATATATATATATATATATATACTGCGATACATCTCCACAATTAAACATTGTAACATTGTAACTACTTCGACTTTAATAAAACGCTTGGAAGAAAAGCTGTATGTGAAGTTCACAAAATGCTCGTATGTGAAGTTCACAAAATGCTCGATGGTGTTTTGCACAAATACAGCAGTTATATGACCACTCACCTTCCATCTCACAAGCTATGAAGGGAAGACGGATAAGAAATGCAGGTACTGCTGGAGTAGTAAAGACAAACTTACAACCGACGTTCGCTTCTGGACTCCGACATATGGACACACCATTATTGACCAACTAGCAAAAACTCATAAATATCGAATCTGTTTCGACACTGGATGCAGTCTAAAGAGGCTGCCAGATGCGATGGACGAGAGAGACAGATGGCTTGGTAGGGAGTCAGGGAACTCTGTGCTATCAGTGTAAATTGACGATATATATATATATATATATATATATACATATATATATATATATATATATATATATATTGTAATACAAACATACAATTGAGATATATATATATATATATATATATACTCAGAGAAATGAAGAGAAGACGCAATATTGGAATGTATCTGTTTCTTTAGTAAAACATTTTATTCTAAGTTAGCCTGAGAGTTTTTTGTATTCTTTTTTTTTTTTTTTGCTTTATTTATGTTTCTATTTCGTATTTACTTGGCAAGATTTCAATACAAAAACCAAATATTTGTTCTCTTCACACTTGGCTTTATATTAAAACACCCCTAAGTCCTGCTAAATAAACACATGCATCTATAAAAAAAAAATTCTCCCAGGTTTGTTTTTCCCCGATTTTTATCTATCTATCTATCTATCTATCTGCTGCCTCTGAATAGCACATTGCAAATCAATCGAATTACTTATATTAATATCATGGGTCTGTAGATTTTGATATTGGGAAAAGCTGAAAACGATTCGCAAAAGAAATATATAAAACCGACTGAAAACAAATCCAATAAAACTCAGCATTCTTCTTCTTCTTCTTCTTCTTCTTTATTGAAATTATTATTATTACTATTATTATTTCTTCTTCTTCTTCTTTTCGTAATTTGACTTTCCTTTTTTCTTCAACATTTTCTCCCTCATCTTTTGTTCTATTCGCTCTTCATCATCATCCTCTCGAAATCTCCTTCTTCTTCTTCTTCTTCTTCTTCTTTATTATTATCATTATTATTATTGTTGTTAGTGTGTATATTATTATTCATATTCTCCTTCTTCTCTTGTTCTATTCGCTCACCATCTTCATTATCATCCTCTCGCAATCTTCTTCTTCTTCTTTTTTTTTCTTCTTCTTCTTCTTCATCTTGTAACTTGACATTGCTTTTTTTAATGTTTCTACTTCACCTCTTGTTCTACCTTCTCCTTCATGATCCTAATCTTCTTCTTCTTCTTCTTCTTCTTCTTCTTCTTCTTCTTCTTCTTCTTCTTCTTCTTCATTATTATTATTAATGTTATTATTGTATTATTAATTATTATTATAATATTATTATAATTATATAATTATTATTAATTATTATTATTTCTGTCATCATACTGCTCCCCCACTTTCCCCTATTCTTCTTCTTCTTCTTCTTCTTCTTCTTCTTATTATTATTATTATTATTATTATTATTATTATTATTATTATTTCTCCCTTCTTCATGCATCCTTCTCCTTCTCCACCTTCTCAATCTTTTTTATTTCTTCTTCTTCTTCTTCTTCTTCTTCTTCTTCATTATTATTATTGTTATTATTGTAATTGCTATTATCATTATTCCTGTCATCATACTGCTCCTCCACCTTCTCCTATTCTTCTTCTTATTATTATTATTATAATTATTTCTCCCTTCTTCAGGCATCCCTCACTTTCTCCACCTTCTCTTATTCTTTTTTTATCTCTCATTATTTCTTCTCCTTCTTCTTCTTCTTCTTCTTCTTCTTCTTCTTGCCCATTTTCCATTGTTCATCACAAGTATGCTTGACACCATCCCAATATCTGTAGAATCGATACTTTCTCGCAAACATGGCCGTTGTTCCACTAAAGATTCTACTACCTGCTGTGTCCGTTATTGATCAGAGTCCACCAATTAGAACAGAACTGAACAAATCAAAAGTAAATAAAAGTACAACACACAGTTTGACTGAAGCAAGGAAAAAGGTAGGCAGGAGAGCACGGGTGGCGGCACTGGTGGTGACCGGCCTCGTCGTCTTGGAGTTGGCCTAAGAAGTAGACAAAAATGGTAAATGTGTAATAGGAAGATTA